>PVIR01044797.1:0-11036 GCA_004026965.1 Petromus typicus
TCTCTGGGCTCTCATTTGACAGATGACAACGACACAGACACAGCATCAGGAATGAACGGACAGAGTACAGTTTATTAGAAAGAAAGCAAAGTTTTTCAGGTAAGTTCCAAGGGAAGACGGAGTGGAGGCCCCGAAATCCCTGGGCTTATAAACCGATTCTGTACCCAAAGTGAAACAAAGACACGCAGTTGCTTTTTTTACTTCCTAGCAAGGCCTTTGATGTCAGAGCTGGGGAGATGTCCCTGCCCCTCCCGATTCCCAGCTTGTCTCCGTTTACTGAGGCCCCTGCCTGAGCTGCCTGCTGTTTTTCTACCTCCTGGTCTCAGTAGGGTGAACAGAGGACAGCGGGCAAGATTTCCCATTCAACCAGGGATCTTGGGAAACCCAGTAGGATTCATTACAGCACGCAGGAAAATTTAGCAGATATTCTACCAAGGTATCAGCACAATTTTAATCTGGGAAGCAGTGAAAAGGAAATGCATTACTAGTAGATTTAGAAGTGTGGAGGTAGGGAGAATGGAGCAAACAAACAAACAAAAATAAAACACAGTAGTGCTGACTGCATAACACCCAGTGGGTGACTTTCTCTACCACGCCACATTTTTGTTCAATTTATGAGGCATATCTATTGTTACTTCACAAATCTCCAAAATTCGATAGTGTAAACCTGAGAGCTAATCACCTTTTCTTCCCCGCTAGGGTTTCTTTCTTCACTCTATGTGTACACAACATATTTTGATTTCATAGTTTATTAAAAGCAAATCCAAACCACTTTCCAGTTTGATTTTAATGGAAATTAAGGACAACATGGTCTTTCATAAAACTGAGTGTACTGCACTTCTTGAAATTCTTAGTTTCATGAAACAATTTAAACAACTGGGGAAGTTTTGTTTGTGGTTATCATAATTCTCCTGGCAAAATATAAATGCGCAAAATTGACTTTTTTTTCTACTTTTATTTGTGGTATTCAATGAAACCCCAGATTTGTGAACTAGGGTTCTCATGTCCTTTTCTTGTATATTTCCTTGCTTCAGTAGCCTGATTTTACTGAATGTAAAATTACTTACGACCTTGTTAAAAACGTAGATTCTTGGTACTTCTACCAAGAGATTCTGGTATTATTTTGCAATAACTACATTCTCTTATAAGCCAAAATCCCCAGGAATGAGGAATATATTTGATTCCATGAGTTAGACTCACTTGTCCATACATTCTGGAACGCACTGAATATTGTTTCTTGAAGGAAGGGGTCGCATCTTGTGCTTCTTGGGTTTAGGGTTCTGGACTGAGCCAGTCAACTATTGACAACCTCACTTCTATAATTCCAAAAAATTTACAAAGTAGATTCCTGCCTGCCCACAAATTGAGACTTGCCCGTATTACTGCCAGTGCTACCCGTTCTCCCTTGAGCACCTTAAGACAGGTGCTCAGTAGCTGTCTGTTAAGTGTTTTATTAATTATAGGGCTGGGCTACCCTGTTGGGTTTTAAATGAAGTAATTACAGCTCTGGAATTTGCCCCATAGCTTTGTTCCAGAAGTTATCACAGTATCAGTGAGAACAGGAAGACCATCGTGGGCAGTTGTCAGCAGAGCCTGACAAAACAAACCGGCCGTCTTGGGCCTCCGAGGGCCATCTAAATAGGGCAATCACGCGGCTTCGAAGGACTAGAGCCAAGGTAAACTGAGACAAGCCGGGGAAGTTGGGGTGGAGAGGAGTCTACAGGCCCAGCTAAAAGCGGCAACGGTTTCACTTTCAGGCCCGAGCCTGCATATACACCCGCGAACTTCTGGGCTCTCCAGCGTGGTCTCTCGCGGCCCCTCTCCGAGGGCAGGAGCTTTTGTCACTAAGATGAAGTGCACCCGGCGCTTCTCCGGGGCGTCCTGGGCCTGCCTTCTCCGCGTCCGCAGGGCCGGGGCCCGGAGGGAGGAGAAAGTGGGTGACACAAGTAGCAGCAGCAGCACGGCTCGTTCCGAGGCCGTCTCGGGCCGTGCGAGGTAACCGGCGCCCGCACCGAGCCGGGCGAGGCCAGCGCGGAGGCGCCCCGTGGCCCGCGTGTCCGCAGGACCGCGGCGACGCCAGGCCCGGAGTCGGCGGCGCAGGGCAGCCCCGCCGCGCAGACAGGACACGCCTCGGCCGCCGACTCCCAACCTCTTCTGGCCCCCGGCCAGCCGCCGCCTCCGCCCCTCGGCCGCCCGGCTCGCCGCCCTCGGGCGCGGCCCTGTGCGGGGCGCGGGGCGCGGCCGCACCGATGTGGCGCATGCGTGCTGGCGCCGGCGGGCGCGGGGGCCGCGGCGGAGGGGACTGGCGCGGGCCTGGCCGCCCGGGGCGCGCGGGCGCGAGCGAGGGCGAGGGCGGCGGCGGGGCCTGGCGAGGCCGCGCGGGCGGCGGCCGGCAGCAGCTGGAGCAGCGCTTCGCCGACCTGGCCGCGAGCCACCTGGAGGCCCTGCGCGCCCGGGACGAGCGGGACCGGCAGAACGCGCGGCTGCGCGAAGAGAACGCGCGGCTGCGGCTCGAGAACCGGCGGCTGAAGCGCGAGAACCGCAGCCTCTTCCGCCAGGCGCTGCGGCTCCCGGGAGACGCCGGCGAGAGGGCGGCCGCGGAGGCGACGACGAGCCCGGACGAGGGCGCCCCGAACCGGAGGGCGAGAGGCGCAGGCCAGGAGGACGACCCGGGCAGCCCCACGGCCCTGAGAGCCCGGCTGGAGAAGCTGGAGGCCATGTACCGCCGGGCACTGCTGCAGCTGCGCCTGGAGCAGCAGGGCGCGAGCCCGCGGCCGGACGGGGAGCAGCTGCCGCGGCGGGACGCGGAGCCCCCCGGGCCCTGGCTGTAGCTCGAGGGCGCGGCGGGAGGGCGTGGCTCCAGAGTGCCCCGCCCCGTTCGCCATGCCCCGCCCCCCGCGGATGCCGGACAGCACTGGCTGGGCGCTGGCTGGGACTGTGGGCTATGCATGCGCGGTGCGCCTGCCTCAGCCTAGTGGCTGGGCTCTGAGGCCCAGCCACTACGGAACAACGGGTAATAAAACCGAGAACTGGGGGCCGATCAGATCAGCACTTCCTGATACTTGAACATTGCCAACTTTTGTGAGGACCTGTGGTATTTTTTCCTCTTCAGTTTTGATTCTTTGAGGGCTGAATAATGGATGAGTTCATTTTCATTCTTCAGTCCTCCAAAGTCTCCAACTTATCTGTTATGTCACCAACATTAAAACTCTGTTTTTATAAGTCGGTATTATTTGGCTGTTCAATGGAGTACCAACCTTTTAAATAAAGAAGATATTTATAATTTAGCAGCTTGTTTGCTCCTGACTACAGCCCACATACATCTAATATATACAGATTTGTTTGTCTGCAGACAGTTTTTAAAGTGTCTATTCACAGTGATTCTTGAACTGGTAAATAAATCTGGTGTATTGAAGGAATCTAAAAGCTTCCCATGACTATTATTTGAAGTGTGTTAAAATTTTGTTTCTGTAAAATACACAAGACTTTGGCTGGCTTCGTAGGATGTAAGTTTTTTCTGCTTTAAGCGATCTTTTAAAATAACCTAAAAATTATACCGTAAAAACCTTGTTTCATTATTATATTTTAGGTTAGCATTTGCACTTAGTCAAGAACAGCTAGTTTGACCTATTTTAAGAACTTTTGAAGAATTATAACTTTTATTTTGAGTTCTCCAGAGTTTTAAAGTTTGAACTATGATTTAGTGGCAAAAAATGCCCATTTGACAAATGTTCTAAAATAACTTGTTTTGCTTTTGTTAATGAATAGCATTTTTGCTTACTAAATAGCGACGAGGGTACTTGTGTGCCTGAAAAAAACTGTGGAGGCAGAAAGCTGTATTTTTGCCCTCCCATCATAAGAGTCATGGCCAAAGTTAGTGTAACAAAAAAAAAGTCAGTGAGGGAAAAGTATAACAGTTTTATGTGACGAAAGTTTTGTATCACAGCCTTCAGAAACTGACCAGAACACCAAGGGAAACTCTTTCCTTGTAGGTTGGTCTAATGGACAGCGATGTCGGCACGTGATTGGACAAATCAAGTATCACTTAATGGTAACTGACTGCAAAGATAGCCAGTGAAGTCTTTAGGTGTGAAGGCTGGCCTTCCATGTAAAATTGCTTCTTCTAGGCGTAGGGGTAAGTCTGTTGTAGAATGAAGATCTTATGACAGATTATCAGGCAAAACAGACCAAATGTCTTTATGAGTAGTGCTTAAAAAGACAGGGAGGGTTAGAACAATAGTTCTTCGCCTCATGGCTATCTTTGAGGAAAAAGAGTTCTAGTTTCTAGAGAGAAACTAGCTCCTAGAGAAGAAAAAAATAATTGTATTTCCTATAGGCTTAATGGCAGAGAAAGGCAAGGAAGGAAGTAGATTGTTGTACAAAAAGTTTCTAGGCAGACTCCTTTTGTGAGGCTTCTCGTTTGGAATATTAAAGTAATTTTTTTTGTTTGTTTGTTTTGCTTACGCTTGACTGAGAACGAGTTGTGCATATTAAAATCTTTTCATATGCCCATGAGGAAACTTGATAATATTACAAAAGTTTACCTAGAATCTAGTTTGATCTGAAATAAACTAAATTCACTGTAGACCTTTTCTTATTGCATGACATTTTATTTTCACCATTTCAGATTAGTTGTGCCATGAAAAGAGGATTTACCATTTATTGAGATAAACAAGAAAAATTCATGTTTTCTTAGCAGATAAATTCAAGAAGAATTGGCATTTTAATAGTATTTTTATAGTAAGTACTCAAAAATTCACTTGATCTTTTTTCTCTATAAAACACTAGGGTAAGAATCAAAGCAATGTAAAGTAAGTACTTGTGTAAATCGTAGAACAGCTTATCCTTGCTGAACTTCCTGGATGTGTAAATGTGTGCAGAATAATCGAAAACATTTTATCATATTTATCTCAGGCAATTTTTCTTATTCATAGGTATTACCTATAAGTTGAAATTAATAAGTTGAAACTAATAAGATACAAATTAATAATTTATACAAAGAATGTTATCAACATGATATTCCAGGGTCAGATGAACAAATTCTATCTGAAAAAGATCTCACTGAAAATTTGTCACAAAGTCTTTAGGAATGGAAAAATACTTGTATTTCATTTGGTGACTTATAAATTACATATTTTCTATTATAATCTTACTTCTCATATATGTCATCCTCTAATACAGATAATATGAAAAATTATTTATGGACTGGAAATATAAAAGATCAAGGAAAATACTGATTATATCCTCATCTGACTATAAGAATTTATCATTCTTAAATTTTCAAGCTTAGGCTAAGATTAGCAGCAATCAACAGTCATAATTAAATTACGTTTTGCTTAATTCATAGCATGTGTTTCTTATTGTAAAATTCATTTTAGAAGCTACTTCACTTAGCAGTCTAGGTTCCATAGCTGGGGTGTGGTTTGTCCCTTGTAGATCAGGCATGGAGAGCCTGGTCCTCAGCGTGGTGGAAGAGGTAGTGGAGGTAGCGGCAGCTGTCAAAGGTGAGTCCTGCTGCTTACTTGGGTAGCACATAGACTAAAAGCTGAGTCCTAGTGGCACATGGGTGGACCATAGCGGTGTGCCCTGGGCAGAGCACGTTAACCAGGGCCCTTGGGAAGTTTTCTGTTTTGTTTCTGCAATGTCAAGTAGATATTCAAAAGTAAAACCAAAAGACACACATACAAGTGCATATGTACATCCATGTGCATACAAAAGCATGCGAATTTTAAATGCATGGCATCCATTTTTAATGGTGTAAAAGTGAAACTGCATGTACTAAAAAAGCTGAAAAAGCATTTAATTATGAAAATACTTTTGAAACTATGTCACTTTAAAATATAGAATAAAACCCCACCTATTTGGTTACATGTGCACTGTTCTTATAAGCATAAAATACAAAATATTGCCTAAAATAAGCAAGAAAATATAGTTATTTTATATAGGACATTCTTCCATGTATGAGCTATCTCTGAAAATAAAATATGCCATTAAGAATATGTTTTGTAAGAATTTATACTTAGTGTAGAAATACTAGTATATGATACAATATATACTAAAGATAGTCATTTATATGGAAATTTAAATATATAATTGTAAGGAGAATGATTTCTGTTCATTTTGTTTTCTTTTGTGCTAGAATTCTGCAATTTTTAGAGCTGAGAGGGACTGTATAGAGCTTTAGTATGCACCATTTAAGCACATTTGACAAAACTTAATGATCAAGGGGCTTAAATTTTACATCACACTCTAGTTATGAACATATATATAAATCACATTGTATAATATATTTAATTAATAGTAAATCCAGATTTCACAGATGCATCTAGTTTTTAAAATTTAAACTTCCAGAATAGAATTCTATGAAGTATATTACCATTTTTAAGCATTTTTTAAAGATTGAATGTGAATATTAAAGAATCCCAAAATATTCATAAAGTCTAAGAGATCCTTTAGCTTCAAAAATTTCCTTTGAAGTTCATTTCCCTCAGAATTCACTTAAGAATGATTATTGATCTAACCTAAACATGATTTACATCTTATTTATGTACTGTGAAGAAGGCTTTGATTATATGTTTATCCTTTCAAATATGTAAATGTCAAAGGATGTGTGAATTTGTCAAATGTGCAACAGAAAGACTACTGAATAATAATAAAATAGTATAATTTTTAATCAGTTTACTTACGATGTCTTTGGCAGTATTATTCCATTAATTACAATTTCTATAGAAATAGCAGATTTCTTAGTGTAAACTTTCATTGTGTTTCAAAATTAAATTAGAGTTTCTTTTTTTTTTTTTGGTTTGTTTTATTCATTTATTTTTTTTATTTATTGGAACCAGGGATTGAAATTGGAACCTTGCGCTTGTTAGACAACCACCAGAACCATTCAGCTAAATCCCTGGCCTTAGATTTCAGATGTCAGATATTCCAAAAACTTTATAGGCTGACATGAGAATACTACTATAATCTTATTAGTTCTATTCATTTCATCTGTTGTTTCTTCACCTCTCTATACATGTCCTTCAAAGTAAAACTGTTAGAAAAAAGACAAAAAAGAATAAAAGGACATAATACAGGAAAATATAATACCTATTTTTTCCTTTAATTGTATTTCTAAAAGAAAGAGCACTTATCACTTCATTCCTTGTCTTAGTTACTTTTCTTTTTGCTGAGACAAAATACCCAACACCTAAAGTTTAAAGAAAGACTTTGCCAGTATCATGCAGTTTTTATCATGGTGGCTTTATAATATAGTTTCCCTGAGGATCAATGGAGTAGACTAGAAGATCCAGAAACTACTCCAGATACACTGAGCAACCTCATCTTTGACAAAGGAGCCAAAAACTCTCAATGGAGGAAAGATAGCCTCTTTAACAAATGGTGCTGGAAAAACTGGGTTTTAACTTGCCAAAGATTAAAACTAGACCTAGCTGTTTCACCGTGTACCAGCCTAAAATCAAAGTGGATAAGAGATCTAAATATTAAAACAGACACTCTGAACGTGCTGCCAAACAGGTTAGGTAAAACTCTTGAAGACACTGGCTTAGAGAAAGACATTTTGAACAAAACCTCTATAGGAATATAGGAACTGGCAGAAGAAATCAGCAAATGGGACCTCATTCTTTTAAAAAGATTCTGCACAGCAAAGGAAACCACCAACAGAGCAAAAAGGCAACCAACAATGTGGGAAAAAATCTTTACCAGCTATTCCTCAGACAAAGGCTTACTATCTAGAATATATAAAGAGCTTAAAAAAATCAGCCCACCCAAATTTAATGACCCAGTACAAAAATGGGCATCTGAAATGAACAGATATTTTTCAGAGGAAGAAGTAAGAGTAGCAAAGAAGTATATGAAGAAATGCTCAACATCGTTATCATTCGAGAGATGCAGATGAAAACAACACTGAGATTTCATCTAACTCCACAAAGAATAGCTGCCATTTCAGAATTAGCCAGCAACAAATGTTGGCGAGGCTGCAGAGAAGAAGGAACCTTTCTCCACTGTTGGTGGGAATGTAGACTTGTACAACGCCTGTGGAGATCAGTTTGGAGATGCCTCAGAAAGCTAGGATTGGAGGTCCCATTTGACCCAGCCATCACTCTACTAGGTATATACACAAAAGAATTAAAAGATTCATATCACAGTGACATATGTACATCCATGTTTACAACAGCTCAGTTTGTGATTGCTAAGTCTTGGAAACAACCCAAATGTCCATAAGCTGGAGACTGGATAAAAAAGTTATGGTCCTTCTACTCAATGGAATATTACTCTGCCATAAAAAAATGCTAACTTTGAGTCATTTGTACTTAAATGGATACTTTGAGGATATCCTCATAAGTGAAATAAGATGTCTAAATATCATATCTTTTCTCTGGTATGAGAAAATAAAGATGTAAATGAGTTTTAGAATGTATGTTTATATATTGTGAAATAGAAAATACTCAAAGCAAAACAGGGTGAAGGAGGGAAATAATGAGAGTATAAAAAAAAAGAAAGGAAACAAAATTTATGGATGTAGGGGTTGGGGTGATAGGGTGGGGTAGAGCTATGGGAAAAATGAGAGTTATGTCGAGTCATATACAGATTCTCATTGTTCAGTGTAATCGTGAGGTATATATGCAAGGTACCAATAAATATTTCATTAAAAAAAAGAAATACTTATTTAATTCCCTGTTTGTAGAAGTTTCAATTCATTATCAGGTGTCTCCTAGTTAGGGTGACATCTCAGAGGAGAAACAATTCATAGTGGGCAGATGGTAGCAATCCAAACAGAGATAAGCAACAAACAATAGTGACTGCTTTCTGCTCTTGTATTATATTCTATAAAGCTACCTGGCTTAGGGCAGGTGCCAAAGCCATCAGTGAACTAATTTAGTAATAACACAACCTTAATCCCAACATCACATATTCTACATTTGTCCCACCCCACCCCCTGAAAAAGCCCCACTATGACTGCTGAGGCTCTGGGGGACATCTAGACACAAACCCTAATCTCTCCTGATATAAGGCATCTGTCTCATTCATGACATTTCCACTCTCATGGGCAAATTATCTCTCAAGCCTCCTTTCCTCATACAATCATACTGAGATTAAGATTTGAGCAAACAACATTTTGCAAAGCATAAACAGTCTCTAAATTGGGGAGCTGTTGAGAGATTGGGTATTTTTATTTCCTCAAATATCTTTAGTGAAATGCTGTCTGTTCATGCCAATGTATAGAAAGTATTTATGTGATTTTCCTTGTATACCTCAGCTAGGAAAATGTTAGAATTGTTCTGATCAACTCTCCATGGAAATCTATGTCTCTTTGTCTTTAAATTTCCATTATAAAATAATTTGATAGTGTCCAGAACCACTATTTCTGCAGGACTCACTTGTTGCACAAACACAAGCTATTACTAGATCTGTGGTGCTGAGACGCAGGTCAGGGAAACAGTGCCAGAGAGCAAGGAGTGAGAGACTATGAGGTCAACTTGAGTTCCTGGTTACTTGAATATGAGGCGATCTTGGTTCAAATTCTGTATTCTCAGACACGTGCAAAAGTGTGACTTACTAATGGCTTGCAAAGTCCTCAAATCCATCAGGTTGAGTATCTTCCTTGATGGTTACAATATCTATCTATTGAAAAATACTTTTTAAAATTTTTATTTTCTTTTATTTCTCAAAGGCTTGTGAAATGTTCTTTAGGTGGACTTGGATATTTGAGTTAATTTCATAATCAAAGAGGCTGCATTTTGTTGCTAGTACAAATAATATCTCTTGTTTTTAGCTGCACAGTGATTGAATATAGGCACACAGAAAGACCTTTTGATGTTGTTTTACATATGCCAAAATTTTGTATTGTTTAGGACATTTTTCATTTTATTCTTCTATACTTTTCAGGTCTACAATCCTATCTTTTGTCAATACTACAAGATTTACTACCTTTTTTCAGTTTTTAAACTTTCACTCTATGGTGTTTAATATATTTTTTTAATTTGATAGCCTATAGCATCTTTAAAAATTACGTAATGATCAATAATAAGTAATTTGTTTCTGATTTTTGTGTCTAGTTTTCTCTGTTAACATGTTATAATTGAGGCTTCTGTTTTCTGATTTTGTCATCTTTAACTTGGTGATGTTTGTATTAATTTTGGAAGAAGATTGTGTTTCCACTCTTTATGTGGCAGGGAAGTTTAAATGGTAATGTAATTAGTGTTTCTTTAAATTTTGGTAAATTTTTCATATGATATTTTGGAGATGGAAAATATGTCATTGGAAGGATAAATTAGATTTTTAAATTTTTCTTTATTCATTTGATGGAAATATATCTCTTTTATATAGAAAGGTTTATATTTTTAGTATGGGGAGAGATTCACTTTGCATTTTGGTGAAAACAGAGAGAAGAGTGCCTTGCTATTGCCCCAGGCAGTTTTGTGTAATCATAAGAAAGACAGGACTGAGAAGTGGAAGAAAAGTTGCTTTTTCAAAACATCATCATTTGATTCAGTTAGCAAACCTGGAGATTATCTCACTTTTAGGTACTGAGTTTTGAGAGAAATTACATGCCTCATAGTTTAAGCCAGCTTTAGAGAATTTTCTTAATGGGAATCACAACAGAGTGTTATACAATGATACTGAACACAAACTGATGCATCAAGATATAGGTATTTTACAAACACAATTATTGAACAAATCAAGCTAAACACACCCAAAAATACTATACAATTCCATTCACATAAAATGTTGAGTTATTTGTAGTATAAAAATTTAAGATAATAGAGGTTCCTTGATAGGCAGAGGGATTGATGGAAAGGAATTACAGCAATGCTTGTGAAAAAATATCAGAACCAATAGAAGCTAAGTTGAATCATGTCCTGTTGTAACATTTTTGTAAACATGTGGTGTCCTTTAGTGCAGGACAAATGAGAAAACCAAAGGAATAGAATGGAAACTACAGACTGAGACCCAAGTGATGGAAAGTTCTATATTAACATTTATACAATAGTGTTTCTTTTTTCCTGAGATTTACAGGAAAAGAAGGACTT
>PVIR01044798.1:0-10988 GCA_004026965.1 Petromus typicus
AAAACTACGAATCAGAACCCATAGATCTTCTTTGGATTTTGTTTTATTTTTCATGGTTTTGGATCTAAGTCTCTCAGGAGGTTGGGCCGGTCATAAGTTCTGAAAACATTTACTGCAATAGGAACTCCTGAAACTTTGACTCATAGAATTACTGGATTTTTTTCTATAGATGAAAGAAATGACCTGCCGTGATGTTGTTAAAGAAGTTGCAAAAATGTAAGTTGAAACTTTCTTTACCATCCACAAAAAGCCACTTAACCTCTGAATATAAATATAGACCCCCCCCCCAAAAAAAAAACCCCAGAGATCGAACTCAGGACCTTGTGCTGCCAGGGGCAAGATACTCCTGAGCCACATCCCAATACCCTTGGCAGTATAAATTGTGACAGGATACTTTGACAGAACATCCTTCTGTCCTGGGGGGAGATTGAATGCTGTGCATGGCCAACATGGACTCTGCCACCAACTGCAGTGCCACCAATTCAGTCAGTTACATTTTTTAGTCATAATAAATGTGATGATAAAATTCAGTGTTGAAGAAAATAAATTAGAGCCTTAATAGCAGGATACAGTAGATCATTAGGAGTCCTGAAAGTTCCAATAATAGTCTGCTTTCAACAAAGTTTAGGGTTTTTTAGGATTAGAAAGTTTAGGATTTAGCTTAGTGGTTCCAGTAACCTGTCTCACACGCTCAAGGTCCTGAGTTTCATCCCCGTGTACTAAAAGAGAAGAAAAAAAGGAAGCTTACATGCTTGAAAGTTCACAAGAGGCAGAGGCAGATCACTGCAAGTTTGCCGTCAGCATGGGGCTACATAGTAAATTAAGACCAGCCTGAGCTACATGAGACCATCTCAAAAAAAAAAAAAAAAAGGGAAGTTTACAAACTGTCTTGGTGTTTAGTGCTGTGAATGGCATTCAGGGTTCTCATACATGCCAAACATGTGCCATAGCATTCAGCTAATGCCCTTAGCCTCACAAAGATTTTATTGTGGTCTATACTAATTATTCCTCTCTACGTACTCTGTGAAGTTGTTTCATTTTTATAAATTGTTTCTTTGGGAAAGAATTTACTTTTCCAAGTTTATCATAAAAACTTATGAAGGTGAAGAGTAGTATTTCAAAATTTAAAACTCTAAATCTGAGCATTCAAGAGGGAGACGGGCAGATCTTGAGTTCAGGATCCCCCTGGGGTACACAGCAAGATATCTCAGAAATCCAAACCCAAACGAGAAGCCAAAATAAAAATTAAGAAAATTCAGTTTTTCTCCTTCAGGTACACAAAGAGTACAAATTAACAAGTTTTAAAACGAGTAACGATATAGTCAGTAAATTTGGGTTAATTTTAGATCAGATACAGATCATTTTGTATTTCAGCAGTCTATCATAATTTCACGGTATCTAAATTCCACATCAGTTACATGAATAAAGTCTAGTGAGTTGATTTTCAGTCCAGTGGTGTCTCATCTTATATATATGTAATGAAGAAAAAATCCAGATGCTGTTATAATAACAAGTACTTTTTATCTTACAGACTGATAGTTTCATCTTAATTGTCCATCATTCCTACTGCCAGTTCTCCTATCTCTTTTACTTTAAGTTAGAAGCAGCCATTCTTTGTTATTTTATTTTTTTTTGAGACAGAGTCTTGCTTTATAGTTTAGGGTAGTCCTGAACTTGGCTTCAAACTCAGCAATCCTCCTACCTCTGAATGCTGGTATGACAGGCATGAGCCACTACACCCACCACTATGGTATGTGGCACTGATTGCTGGGGTGCATGGGTCACCGCACCTGGCATTGTTGCATGTCTTACCAGGATCAAACCTGGGACCTTGCACTTGGAAGGCAAGCGAGCTAGAACCACTGAGATAAATCCCTGGCCCTCTTTTTATATTTTTAATATTGTACATGTAAATAGTAATAAAATAGAAAACTTGTATTAAAAAAAGAAATTTCCCGGGCTGGGGGTTTAGCTCAGTGGTTCTGGCGCTGTCTTGCAAGCGCAAGAGCCGGGGTTCAATCCTCGGTAACCACATAACTATACTGGGTGAGGAGACTCATGCCCAGCAGCAACCAGTACCACATACCACAGTGCCGGGCGTGGTGGCTCACACCTGTAATCCCAGCCCTCGGGAGGCAGAGGCAGGAGGATTGCTGTGATGTGAGTTTGAGGCTGAGCACTGGGCCAGCCTGAACTACAAAGTGAGACCCTGTCTCAAAAAAAGAAAAAAAAAAAAAGAAATTTCCCAATAAAGTAGAGAATAATAGTGGTTAATATATAATGTACCATGACTTTTCTTTCCTTTTTTTGAGAAAGGGTCTCACTTTTGTAGTTCAGGCTGGCCCTGAGCTCACTATGTAGCCCAAGTTACCCTCAAACTCACAGCAATCCTCCTGCCTCTGCCTCCCAAGTGCTGGGATTACAGGTGTGAGCCATCACACCTGGCATTGTATGTGATATGTGGTTACTGGGGATTGAATTTGAGACCTTGCTCTTGCCAGGCAGATGCTAGAACCACTGAGCTAAATCCTTGTGCACCCCCCCTCTCCCCACCGCAAAGAATCTTGCTGTGTAGTTCAGGTTGGCCTTAACCTCACTGGGTGACCTTTAACTCAGTATTGAGATTATAGGTGTGCACCAACCATCATGGTCCATATCATGATTTTATAAGAATGACCAGCGTGTTACTCAGTGCAAGTCATAAACAAAAATTCTCATTTACAAAGAAATAACCATTGTATCACTAACAGTTAACATCAAGACTAAGTACTATTATCAAATTGTACCAGTTGAATTAATGTAAGTTGTACAGGATAATCAGTATTAGTAGGAAAATCAAGTATTCTTTTACATTTCAGTGTGGACTCAGTATTTTCAACTATAAATAATTTAATTATGGATGAGCACTTTTAATACTGACTTATGCATGGGCCGGGGATATAGCTCAGTGGTTCCAGCGCCTGTCTTACAAGTGCAAGGGCCCGGGTTCGATCCCCGGTAACCACATAACAATACTGGGTATGGAGACTCACGCCCAGCAGCAACCAGTACCACATTGGAGGCTGAGCTCAGGGCCAGCCTGAACCACAAAGTGAGACCCTGTCTCAAAAAACCTAAAAAAAAAGAAAACCAATACTGACTTATGCATTTGGAAGTGACCAAATATTCCTTTTCTGTTCTAGAATTTACATAGTACATGATGAAGTGAAGGATAAAGCATTTGAACTAGAGCTCAGCTGGGTTGGAGAATGTAAGTTATTTCCAGATATTCATCTGCTCTAGGGTGTATCTGTGCTGCCCTCAGTTTACTGCTTTTCTTACTACAGGACTTCAAGGCTAAGCTATTTCTAAAATCTAATCATGGTGTAAAGTAATGCTTAAGATTTATAAATGAGTTTACTCTTCATTTCTGAAAGAGGCTACTTTGGGCATCCTTTGTGTCACACGGAAGAGATGCATTTAAGTAGTCATTATTTTTCCCTATTGGTACATTTTAGGTATACATTATGATCACTTTCATCATTACACAGTACTGATTTCTAATTCACTTCAAAATGTATCTTGTTTTACAGTAACTAAAGGAAGACATGAAATTGTTCCCAAAGATATAAGGGAAGAAGCAGAGAAATATGCTAAGGTAAGCCAAACATTAGAACATTAGATTTCAACCAGAATCATGTACACAACTCCAATGTTTATAAATTTGGTTGATTTCTATTAAATAACAAGAGTTGAACAAAAGAAACTTTCCAAGTTGTGTACGATTAGTGTAAAGTTGCCCTGGTTTGAATAAATATATGATTTGATACAAGTTGCAAGTTTTTCAGGACATTTAATGCTTTCATTTCTATGTATCTGAATGTATCAAACAAGGATATGGCCATTCGTTACTACAGCAAGATACATGTAATTATCCTTTACTTGGGTTTCATATTCCAAAGCATTGTTCAGTTAGTTGTAAATAGAAGCATTTGTAATGATCAGTGCTTAATTCAGGTGGCTGCTATTTAAAAATGAATTTTAAACCTTTCCTCCTAATAGGAATCACTGAAGGAAGAAGATGAATCAGATGATGATAATATGTAATATTCACTTCAGCGTCTCTTCTGGTTTACATTTCTATGACAGTCTCTTAGAACTACTTAGCCTATGGATTATACATATCCACTGCTCAGTTTTCATTAAAATTTTGTCTTGTAACAAATGAAGTTTGGTTAACATCTGTTCCACAGAACGGGGATAAATGAGGACATTTACTTAATAGTACAGATGAATCCCTTCATCAGGCACATCCTACCAGTACCCACTTCTAAACTTTGTAAAATCACTGCTGGTCATCAGGCAGTCTTTAATGTCTGAGAGAAAAAAGGTTCTCAGTTTTAGACTTCTCACAGGGGGCGACTATGGAATGTAAGTGGGTCACAGGGCATTGAACTCATCATGAAACTCCTCACTGGTGAGATAATAGCTGACTGCTGTTGGAAAGAAAAGGAAGGTGGAGGGGGGGTTGTATTGTGCCTGTTATGGGATGCACAGCTGTCCTCCCACCTGACCTGGCCCTTCTGCCGGGCCATCTTTGCAGGGGAGCTGGCCAGCCATGTACTGATCCACTGAAATGGGGAACCAGAATAGATCTCTCAGCCTGGTGTGGTGGCTCACACCTGTAATCCCAGCACCCAGGAGGCAGAGGCAGGATTGTCGAGAGTTTGAGGCTTGCCTGGGGGCTACATAGTGAGTTCACTTTCAGCCTGAATTAGAAAGCAAGCCTCTGTCTTAAAAACTAAAACAACAACAGGGCCGGGGATACAGCTCAGTGGTTCTGGCACCTGTCTTGCAAGTATTCGATCCCCAGTTAACCACATACAATACTGGGTGTGGAGACTCACACCCAGTAGCAATCAGTACCACAGACAGTGTTGGGTGTGGTGGCTCACGCCTGTAATCCCAGCACTTGGGAGGCAGAGGCAGGAGGACTGCTGTGATGTAAGTTTGAGGCTGAGCTCAGGGCCAGCCTGAACTACAAAGCAAGACCTGTCTCAAAAAAAAAACCCTAAAACAACCAAAAAACATGCGTGCACACGCACACACACACTCCTCTCTTAGGTTGCCTCTGTTGGGTCACTTTTTCCCAGTGAATGGAAGAGTGTTTTTGCTCTTTTCCTTTACTCTGAACAGGAGTTTCGAGGATCAGAGTTTCTATTCTGTCATTTAAATGGCTTTTGATCTTACATAACAAAAAAATACAAAGAAAAGTTACATAGCCTTTAGGCCCAAACTAATTAATACACGTGGGCTGAGCGTGCAGTTCTGAGGTGGAGTACGCATTTGCTCGGCAGACTGAGGCTCTAGTTTGCTCCCCAGTGCCATGCTCAAGTGCGCGTGCGCGCATGCACACACGCACACACACACACGCACGCACACACTCGCGGATGCCATGTGAGAGTGCTACACAGAACTGTTCTGAAGTGAGTAAAGCCTAAAGAACAAGTGTCACAACTTCAACAGGAGTATTCACAGCAGGAAAGACGATCTGAACCCGGGCCAACTATACACACTTTAGTAGGTCTATGTCAATATTAGTCTATTTAGCGGTTAGTTCTCCTAAGAAGGTATAGCTCACTGAGTTTAGCTGCAGGGTATTGTTGGACTTTGAGCGTCTGTGTAGTTAAAATGGGAAATCATTATACTTGAATAGCTACCTATGATACAACTTTAAAGCAGTATTATGACTAACACAGTGAAAAACTTTACAGTTGGTATGTAGCAAAGATAAAAAATGTTGGCTTTGGAAAAATACTGAAATACCATCAAATTTTTAGCTTCTGTTTTCAGACAGAAGACACCGTACCTGAGCTAGTCTATGGTCAAGCCTGTACTTTACTGAAGTTCCAAAGTCTGAATAGCACACAAATTGTATAGATTGCTGTCGGTGTAACTATTAAGTTCCTCTCACTATAGCGAATAGCTTTTTAAAATAATACTGCAGCTGGGCATGATGTGCCTGTAACTCCAGCACCGAGAGGCTGAGGGAGGGAACTGCCATGGGTCCCAGGCCAGCCTGGGCTATACAGTGAGACCCCTTTCTCAAAAAAACAAAACAAGGAATCCTGGTTCCAAAACCTAACTTGGAGCAGCTAAGCCAACTGTAGCTATTGTAGATGCTGTCACCCCCCAAAAACTAAGCAGTGACACCTAGCGCAATAGTGCTATTAGAAAAGTGGTTTTCATATATAGTGAAGATTAATATGTACACAAGATTAATCTAGCTTCAGGCAAACAGTAATACTTTGAAATGAATATAAAATTTATTGAGATTAAGATTACCGTATTGCTGTATGTCATTTTGATCCTGATACCTAAAAGGAAAAAAAAAAGTTTTAAAGAAAAGAGTTTTGCTTTAGCTGTTCCACGTAACGATGAATTTTGAAGTATAGAAGCACTTATCTGATAAGACTTATCCATTTGCTTGTATTTCTATCACAAATGCATCTAAAAAAAAAAGTCATAGGTCATCAATCTTCAAATGAAACATTATAATCTTCATATAAGCAGCAATTAAGAATTTGTCATTTTATCCCAATAAACCCTCAAATGAAATGAAAATGTTCATTTATAACACTAACTCTTTTTTATCATTTCTCTATTTTTCTACGTGTGTTTTTCTTTCATTTGTTTTAGGTTTCTCAGTACTGGGTACTAAATCCAAAGCCTTTGTAAGGAGCTACATTCCCAGGCATTTTTATTTTTCTGACAGAGGGTCTTGTCTTGGTAAGCGGCTCAGGCTGGGCTCTAATTTGTGATCCTCTTGCCTGAGCCTCTCAGAGTGGCTGGGATTGCAGCCATGGCCTATTTTGCCTAACTTAAATTTCTTACCTTCGGAAATGTAATCCAGATCTGACTTACATCTTACTTTCCTGAAATACCATCTATGACATATCCACTGATCCATGTGTTGGCTATTTGTGGATTTTTCCTAAGGATTTTCAGCAACCTGTCAGAGGGAAGCCTTCTAAACAGTTGTCACATTTCTCCCTGCTGAAAGCCTTTCACATGTTTCCAACTTAAAGGAGGTCAAACTCTTCTTTTGAACAAATTCCAGAATGTGAAATGAGCAAGACTATAGTTACTCAGAGCCACCAAGACTTTAATATGCATGTTTCTATGATAGTCTATATTAACTACAGAGTGTATTAAGACAACTGGTTCAGAAAGATACAGATCTCAGTCTATGGTCTTTATTTATTTTTGGTTTGAGATAGGGCCTCACTAGGTAATTCATGCTGGCTGTCAACTCACTATGTAGCCCAGAGCGACTTCAACTTCCTGGGGATCCTTCTGCCCGAGCCTCCTGAGTACTGGGATTACAGGCAACGAAATCAGTACACTTGGCTTAAGATTTCTATATTAAGAGGACTGTGATTTTTATCATCTAAACAGATCTGGAAAACAAAGTCAGAACACTGACACTCGGTAATTCAACTGCTCTGAAACTTGTTCAGTTTGGTACTGTATGCACTGTGCCCTAGTATTCATCTGTCTGGTGTTCAGTGAGTAAGTTCCAACTTACGCCCCTCCAGCCACAGCAAATCACTTGTTATTTTTTTGTTTGTACTGCAACCAGGTACACAAAATGAGAGCACAATTGCTTTATGGAAGGGGAGATTCTGAAAGTACTTAGGGCTTACCCCACCCTCTCTGTTAACAATGTAAGAAAACTAGCAATAAAACTAGGGTATTAGTTTATAATTGATGGAGTTTCATCTATCTTTTCACTTGTAACCTCATACACGTCACCTTATTTTTCCACTTATAAAATGAGGACTTTGAACTACTAAAAATGACAATATAAGTGGAAATCAAGGGACTGAAGCCTGAACTCACAAACTTGCTGTAAGGTACATCCCTAAACACCCTTTCAAAACTTTCTGTTGACTACTGAATGGGAGAAAACAACGGAGGTGATCAGATGGCTCAGGCTAGGAGACCAGGTCTCCTTAGTGTGATTTACAGATTCAATGGAAACCTACTCAGTTTCCCAGTAGCTTTTATTACGGGAGGTAACACCAATGACCTGCTTCAAAACTTGAAACATTGTCTGTTAGACAGTTAATGTTAAAAACCTGGGATTGATTGACTGATTGACCATGCTGGATCAAACCCAAGACTGAGTGGTACACAAGGACTTCACTAATGAGTTTACCCCTCAGTCTTCCAAAAACAGCCAGTCATACTTCTGTATTCATTGCCTTGGTAACTTGTCAAACCTGGCACTGGTGGCATTTTGATAAAATATTTTGACACTCGGTAAAACGAATTGAGAACTTGTTTTTTATCCTTCTTCCTTTAGCTTTAATGTTCTGTAATACAAAACAATTTCATTACTTACCATTAACCCAGGAAAATGTGGATGTCATGTTGGAGGAATATTTATATCTCCAACCATATCCTTATACTTCACAAAAATTAATTCAAAAGCGATTAGAGGGGCTGGGGATTTAGCTCAGTGGTTCTGGCATCTGCCTAGCAAGTGCAAGGTTCTGAGTTTGATCCCCAGTAACCACATAACACAGTGCCAGGTGTGGTGGCTCACAACTGTAATCTCAGCACTGGGGAGGCAGAAGCAGGAGGATTTCCATGAGTCCAAGGCTGGCCTGGGGTACATAGTAAGTTCAGGGCTAGCCTGAACTACAAAAGTGAGACCCTGTCTTTAAAAAAAAAAAAAAAAAAAGGATTAAAGAATCACCAAATCTCCAAATCACCTCTTTGACAAAGAGGTGATCTTGTATCCAGCATATATATCAAAATTAGAAAATATGAAAGCCTAATATTAAAAAATGGACAAAAAGGCTGAACCAGATCATTCAATAAGGAAGATACACACGTGAAAAATACTTATGTGAAAAGATATTCATCGGTATCCTAGGGAAATGCAAATTAAAATCCTAGTGAAAAGCCGCTGTCATCTTTGGGAAGTCTCCAAGCAGAGACCGCCCCTAGCTAGCACTGGTGAGGACAAGGACCAACAGGCACATCACTGCCCGTGCAAAGTGCAGCAGCACAACTGCCCTGGAAAGCAGCCTGAGTTTCTTACTCAACTAAGTGAAAGCTTAGACTGCAGAATTCACACATCCTGCATGGATCCAACATGGCACGTCTTGGGATGGCAGAACTACAGGATCAGAAAACAGGAGCAGTGGGACGGGGGTTTAGTTCAGTTGTACCATGTCTACCTTACAAGCACGGGGTCAAGTTTCATCTCTAGTACTGCCAAAAAACTCCCCCCCAAAAACAACGGTGATTCTGGAGAGTGGGAAGAAGAAAGTAAGCCAAGGCAATTTTTTGCCATGATGAAAATGTTATATATTGACTGGACTCCATCATAAAACTGTCTAAGTCAAAATTCACGGGAATATACATGCACATGTAACACAATAAACAGTATTTTTAAAAAGTGCTAGTCATTCTGGTACAAACTCTCAATGTTGAATGCTGTTATGAGGTGTATTCATAATGTACCAATAAAGATAAATTATTTTTTTTTATAAAGTGCTTATTGTGGGCTGGAGATGTAGCTCCGGGATGCGGCTGCCTCCTGGGAAGTGCAAGGTTTGGAATTTAGTCCCCAGTTTCACACATACACACACAAAAATGCCAACTGTATAGAAAATACTGAAATGCAAAGTATTTTAATTCAATTGAGCATCTACTTAGCACACACTAAGGTGTGCCAGCTGGTATCCTTTATGTCACACTGATCTAAGGGCACTAGGTAAGCCCATTCTTTAGATTAGAATATCACCTTACTTTATAGTTTGAGGGGAGAGGCGTTCAGCTTTTTGGGGAGAAGGGTTCAATTTTAGTTATCATCAGAATGTGTATGTAAAATTTATCAATAAACTCAATTAAATCATCCATTTTTTTCAACATCAGTATTTATACGAACTACTAATTGCCTATGAACTATTCAGAGGACACAGAAACATGAATTATCAAAGACCCCTGGTGAGAGTCTCCCATCTTCTTCAAGGAAATAGGGTACCAAATAGAAAGAAACAATCAAGACTTACACAGAAAGTGGATAACGAGGATGGATCACATCAAGCACGTGGCAAGGATCCCAAGCAACCAGAAGCATCTGTATTTATTGATTACACAAGCGTGGGTAAGAATACAGTAAAGGACAGCCCTGACATCCTGTGCTATCAGCTGACACAGGCAAGCTTGTAAAGGGGGATAAGGCATTCCTGTGAAAAGGGCAAAACAGACCAAAGCTAGGGCGCGGTTAACTAGCAGGCTACAAGGGAGTGGAATGTGGTTTGGAGCTACAAGGGCCCAGTCCTCAGCTGGGGTGTTAGCTCACTCGGCAGCCTGGGAGCTCCACACATCAGGACTTGGGTCTCTGCAGCAGCCACTGCCCGCAGGATGCCGGACATGCTCCTGTGAGTCGTGCAGGCTTTGGTATGGCTTGACTACACTGTAGCCAATTATGGGGGGAAATGTCTGTCCCATACTGCAGCACTCTGAGCCTGGCCAGTGGGGTTTGCCACAGTGAATCTTGCTCCTTAGCTTACAGAGTACATGTATGAAGTACTACATTTACCACAATCACAGTAAGTTTAATATAGTAACCAAAGCACAAAGATGACAGCCATCCATATTCTTTTTTTTTTTTTTTTTTTAGGTTTTTTGAGACAGGGTCTCGCTTTGGAGTTTAGGCTGGCCCTGAGCTCAGCCTCAAACTCATCGCAGCAATCCTCCTGCCTCTGCCTCCCGAGTGCTGGGATTACACGCGTGAGCCACCACGCCCGGCACTGTGGTATGTGGTACTGGTTGCTGCTGGGCGTGAGTCTCCACACCCAGTATAGATATGTGGTTACCAGGGATCGAACCCGGGTCCTTGCGCTTGCAAGACAGGCGCCGGAACCATTGAGCTAAATCCCCGGCCCTTTTTTTTTTTTGAGACAGGGTCTCGCTTTGTAGTTCAGGCT
>PVIR01044799.1:0-11032 GCA_004026965.1 Petromus typicus
AAATAATAGATAATAGACAATAATTGGATGAAAGATGTGGTGAAGCATTCAGAAATAACCCGAATGAACTCCAAAAGATGGAACCATTTGAGTTTTAAAACAAATACTGACAGGTGCATGTACTACAGAGAAATTCTACATGTAGGAATGAATGGTAATGAGTGCTACAGATAAGATTACTGACATATATTAGAGTAACTGGGCTTTTTTTTTTTTTTTTTTTTTGAGACAGGGTCTCACTTTTGTAGATCAGGCCCCAAGTGCTCGGATTACAGATGTGAGCCACCACGCCTCGCACTGTGGTATGTGGTTCTGATTGCTGGTGGGTGGGAGTCTCCACGCCCAGCGTTGTTGTATGTAGTTACCAGGGATTGAAACCCGGTCCTTGCATTTGCAAGGCAGCCACCAGAACCACTGAGCTAAATCCTGGCAATGGGAAACATTTTTAAAGTGAAAAGGATAGTTTTATATGCTCATAGTATTTTCTCCAAGATACTTTGGAGATCTGATCATATAGAAATAAATTCTGATAATCTCTACAAAGATGAACATAATTTCTCTCCCCTTGAGTTTACACTCAAGTAACTCATTGAATAAAGCATGACAAAAAGAATGGAGAAATATTGCAGGAGTCATTTTAACCTACTGATTGAATCTACTGCCAAAGATAATATGGTATACTGAAGTAGCGTACCCTAAAATGAATGGGGCCTCAGCAATATGGGGTTCTCCTCCCAATGTGAAAGTTCTGTTCAATCTGAGAAAATGTCATAGAACCCCTAATTAAAGGAAGCTTTGCAGAAATCCAGCCAGCTCTCTTCGAGTAGCAAAGAACTTCAGACGCAGAAGCCCCATCACACCCCAGAGGATTCCAAGTCACTGCAGGAACTAAACGCAGTGTGGCTTCATGGACTAGCCCCCAGAACACGAGGGAGAGGAGTGGAAACTCAGGAAACTGGAATGAAACCTGTCGCTTAGTTAATGATAAGGCCTTACTGTGAATTTCTTTGAATTGATAACTGTACGGATTCAGTTATTCGTGTTTGAAATTCCATGATGAAATAAGCTTTTAACCTTGGAATATACCAAGTGAAGAGCATGCAGGGATTCTCTCTCTCATAAATACCTCCACCCCCTATAAGTCTAAAATTGGAAAAGACAGACCTGTTAAGACAAAATTGTGGCCTTGATAAAGTGAACAGCAAATTAGTCAAATAGAACTAGAACTCAGAACTACTTTCGTTATAGCAATATTCCATTTCTCTAGCACTTCTTTCCTCTCACACACTACCTCATCTCCAAGTTAACATTTGCTGGAAAAATGACAAATTTCTCAGGTTTTTTTCCTTACTCAAGTATTACCAATTCCAAGCTCACATGTGCCATCTCAGAATTAAAGATTCTCATGCTAGAGATTTAGCTCAGTGGTTCCAGCAAATGCCTGGCAAGCGAAAGGTTCCGAGTTCAATCCCTGATACTACATACCAAAGTGCCAGGCCTGGTGGCTCATGCTTTTAATCCCAGAACTCTGGAGGCAGAGGCAGGAGGGTTGCTATGAGCTTGAGGTTGACTTGGCCACATAGTGAGTTCAGATCCAGTCTAAACTACAAAATGACACCCTGTCTCAAAACAAAACAAAACAAAACAAAATTGAAGATTCTCTTCCTTATCTTCGTATCTCTCCACAACGCCCTCCAATCACTTTATGGCTCACTTGTGACCATTCAAAGGCATTTGTATTACAAAATGAAGAGTTTTAAATTTGTTCTATCTACTTCTATCTACCTTAAAGAACTAATTTTTTAACTACAAACTATCAAGCTTCATATAATTTGAGCTTATAGTGTGGAAGGCTTCTCCTGAATACTTCAAATAAATCTAAAGACATTCCAACTGTTTTCCTAATGTAAGCGCATTTCCATGCTTTGCAAAATTCCTTCTCAATGTTCCTATTCATTTCACATAAAATAAAAATGCGGCACCTGCTCAGGTGTTTTTATTTTGCTATTCTACACATCTGTCCTTCTGTGACCCTTCTTATTAGGTATACTTACCCCCATATGTAGACCCCATAAAAAAGACGTGAGGAAGAGGTTGACTGAAGTAACTTTCAAAATGCACCCACCAGACCCTCCGCATGGCTGACTAGAAATATTATTCTCCCTCTATCTTTGTGTTTCATTTCTCTGAGTGCAGTTGTGTTTGTGTGAGTTTGTTTGTATATATCTATCCAACTTGTGTATGTGTAATAATTAAATGGATAAAAATCCATTTTAAAGCATTGTTGCTAACAAAATACAGTGTTCCATTATTACATTTTCATGATTTTTCCTAGAATGTCATGTATTCCAAAGATAAAGTATATATCCATATACGTATATGGATATATCCATATGTATAGTACCAAATACTGCTAAAATTTCTAAGCACACCTTAGCATTCAGTTTAGCACAACTGTTATTTTTCTAAAAAATTCTTCAGACTTTCAAGAGTTTCTTTGTAATCCATTATCTGAACTAAGTACACCTGCCTTCAGCGCTTTTGCCGTCTGTCTGGCTACTCTCCGGCCAAGCAGGGAGCAGCTGGGTTCAGACACAGGAGGCAAAAAAGTTTGCATAGATATTGCATGGCACTTTGAACTGTGAGTGTGGTGCTTCCAGCAGGAAAACTGTAGCCTTCACTGCAGCACAAGACCACTATTGTGTGTAAAGACTTCGTATGTCCGGCTCTTCAGCTTTCATTCTCAAACTGATTTTTATTCAAAGACAGGAGATATAGAGGAGGACACATCACACACACCTGACTAAGTAACATTCCCTAGCTATGCCAATTCCAAACTCTGCAGCATCTTTTTACAATGCAGTCAGGGCACGAATCTGTATTCATGTTTTTATGGATTATGTAATATCATACCAGCATTTTTTTACTGTTTCTAAGATGACATGTTAAAAATATTATCAAACAGAAATATGAGAATAATCTGAAAGAAGCTCTCCAGGATGCTTTTCTCAAGTTTTCCAGTTAATAATAGTCCAGTAAGGAAGAAGGAGTTCTGAAGATATTCTCAACTCCTAGGAATATAAAGAACAATATAGAAGGATCAGAAATTGTTTCCATCCATTAAAAATAGAGCACATGCAGTCTTACTAGAGATTTTTTTTATGTCTGTCTAATAGCTCTTTGTTCAGTTAATTTCACAAATTACCTTATGAAAGAAACAGAATTTGGTCGAATACTCACCTTCATACATTGAGACGAACCAGCCTTAGCCTGCAGAACTCCTCAGTACTCTGACTGACCATTTAGAGGGCAATTGATTTGCTTCATCCTCATGGGTAGAGAACACGTGTATCATCTTCACAAAAACTCTGAAAATGGAAAATGTTTTAGTGTCTATTTTAATGTAGAAAATAATACCCCAACTGAGATCCACCATGGAAATTCTCTCCTAGAGCAAGGAGGGTCACGTGGTACACAGGCAGCTTCTTCCTTCTTGTCCTCCACTGGTAGACATTGTTGATTCCCTAGAAACTCTCCTATTTGGTCCTGTTGCAGCCTCCAGACACCTCCTACCCTCCAGCGGAAGTGGATTGTAAGGAGTAGCAACGATGTGCTTAGACAGGATCGCGGATGGCAGCGGCTTCATCCGGGGTGTGACATAAAGCACATGGATTCTGTAATTTGCGAGTGAGGACGAGCAGGCCAGGTATATTCAAATGGAGCCTCTGAGTCTATTACACTGAAAGCTACTACAACTGTCAAAAATCTCACTGCAAAAGGCTTCCCCTTAGACAGATACCAGACCAGCCATCCCTTTAGCTGAGGAAGAAATCACTGCTTTTCAGAAGTGATGGGAAATAGCAAGACTGTTGAGTATTGAGGGTTACTTGGTGGTTTTCAAGGAGGATATTGATGATGTCTTGTATTTATGATTCTTGGATGGGCTAAACCTTCATTTTCAAAGCTTCTTCTTTAAACCTTTAAATTGCCCTCATCCCAACCTTCTAGCAGGTTCTACATGTTGGGTGCCTGGCAGCCTAGTGGACAAAATCTAGAGAAGAAATTCAGGAACTCATTTCTCAGGCTTCAAGCTACAGTCCATGATTAATAAAAATAATAATTGGGCCCCAAGAATTTCTTCTAGGTTGTTCAAGTCTTTTTAATAAGAAAAGGAGAGTGATGTCTATGGGGTGCTGGTATTGGGGTTCTAAGAGCCAGTGACCCATTTCTTGGAAATTAAACACAGTAACAGGATGCAGTAGGGTAAGAGATGCTAATAAATGACGTGACTTCCTGCTCTCGAACTCTCCAACCTTCCATCAGTTAACTGAATCATTCTTCCTTTACCCAAAAACTCTCTCTCATGGCAACTAGAAAGCAGTCCCAAGTGAAAGAAGTCACCTCCTCATGGCCATTTCTGCCCACAAAGAGTGAAAAGTGACTACATTTATTTGATTTCTATATCAAAATCACATTCTTAAAAATAGCTGTCTAAAATTAGCATATCATATTGCCTAATTAACAATTTTATATTATCTGGAATTAGCACTTGATTGACCTTTGTCTGGTCCATAATTACTTAATGCCCAGGTTTTTTGTGTTATCATATATATGTATGTATATGTATATATATATATTTTTTTATTTGTTTGTTTGTTTGTTTGTTTTACCATACTCGGATTGAACTTGCTTTTGTGCTGAGCTCCATCCCCAATCCTGTTTTTTCTTCCTTTTTAAGTTTATATTTTGTTAGTCCATGTTTGTAGTATACGGCATTTACAGAGAAGTAATATTTTAAAGAAGAAATCTTTCAAGGACTAAAAAGTTGACATTTTTATATTATAATAAATAATTTTTATTTGCCTGCTCTGCTATCTAGTATGTCTGAAAGGCACAGAGATGAAAGCTAAACAACAAAATTACTTTTATTAATTCTCAAAAGCATTAATTAAAGCAATGAATTTTCATTTAGAATGTTGACTTATTTATGGTCATGAAACACTTCTGCAAATCATTTACCATGAAGTCTTATTTTCTAATGTTCTCTGAGAAAGATATTTGATATTAACAAAATCAATATGTTGGCTAAAATATTCTATACCAAAGTAAATGGAATTATTATAAGTATGTTAGTAGTGTAAAGACACTTGAATCAACTGCAGCTACATACAGATAAAATTGGAGTTAAGTCAAACAAGTTAGTTTAAAAACCATTACCTAGTAAACATTTTTCTTTTCCAGATGGGCTCATGTATATAATCACAATCTTAGGTTGAATTTTTTAAAACTATTCACAAACAGATGTGAATCCACATCTGTGCCTAACTCCCTGAAAAAGATGGAAACTGTTCTAGCAATATATTACAGATGAGTTATGTCTCAGCTATAAATTAAAAATATCTCCATTGTATCATTCCTTTTAAGCCTTTTCATCTAAAAGGTTTAACTTTGATTCAGATTTCTCCACTTATGACACATTCTGATAGCGTCTGGCCTACTTTTACAGCTTAGTGAGTATTCATTAAAATGAAATACATTAACATATAAGCCACAGACGGGAAGATGAAATTGCCTTAAATAACTACCAAGGAAGTAGGTGTAAATGAAAACAGTTATAACTTGAAAATTAATTCACGCATTAATACTTTAATATGAGACAGATTCCAGGCTGAGAAATTAATTATTCATTCCAAAATATTTGAAATGACCCCATTATTTAAAGACAAAATAACTTAGAAATGAGTCTGGTCACTTGAAAATAGGATAAGTAGAAGTTATAAGTGAAGATACCCTGGTACCTGCAGTTAAAAAATATATATTATGGGAATAAATACACTTGAAAATGTAACCTTATTTCTAGGAAGTATATACTCAGAAGAAAAGAGAAAAGGATATTACATCATAAATACATATAATTTTCGCAAATTGACCTGGTTGTTTTGTGGAAGTATATATAATGTTGATAAATGTAATCTACGTTACAAAACTCTAAGAATAAAAATGTTGCTGCCTGCCTCTGTATTTAGGCCAAATTCAGATAAACACCTTTTCTTGTCAATGACAGTTCTCTGCAATGTCAAAAGATCTGGCAATTTCATTTGCTGAATTCTCCCGAGAATATGCTGTAAAGCAAAATACACTGTTGTTTGCTTACACATCACAGAAAAATCCAGAGCTGCAGTAATGGAGGCAGTAAAAACACATTTTAGTCGGGAACTGTTCCAATTGGGGGAAAGACCTCAGTGTGGAATGGAGCTTAATTTTATGTGCAGCAAGGAAAAAGAATGATTTATGGGAAATCCACAGAGTAGGGGTCAGTTATGTGAACAACAATGAGTAAAAAGACACGTTACTCTTTACTCTCAATAAAGAGACAACATCGGAGGTGAAAGTTCTTCTGCTAATCAGACTTGAAGGAATTATTGAGGAAGGAGCCAGAACAATCAGGTGCCACATGAATGTGAGATATTTGATCAGCTATAGACAGTCATCAGGCAGTAGGGTGAAGGTTTCTCTCCAGCCAGACTGACCAGAGTTCTTGCTATTCTTCCTACAACCAAGCAATGTAGTTTTAGCAATTTGGATGCTTGGGCAAAATCTTAAAGTGCTTGTTGGGGCCAATCTATATTTAAATTAAGAAAGAGTCTTTGTTGGTACTAAGTGTGTTCTAAGAAAAGAAGAATGAGACAGATAAGAGGAGAAGTAGAGTATTTGTGATTAAGATGAGCAAGTTCTCACATTTAGGCACTTATTTTCAGGCTTCAAATTCTTTCAGTATTAAGGGATATATAAATTTTAATAAGCAGTCTGAGGAACCTTTAAGATCATCTGCTGAGCCGGGAATTCAGCTCAGTGGTTCTGGCACCTGCCTTGCAAGTGCAAAGACCTGGGTTCAATCCCCAGTAACTACATACAATACTAGGCATGGAGACTCACACCCACCAGCAATCAGTAACACACACCACAGTGCCAGGTGTGGTGGCTCACTCCTGTCATCCCAGAACTCGGGAGGCAGAGGCAGGAGGATTGCTGTGAGTTCAAGGCTGAACTACAAAGTGAGACCCTGTCTCAAAAAACCAAAACAACAACAACAACAAAAGAGCATCTGCTTGAGTTAATGACTCAATGGATTTTACATCAAATGTAAAATCAAATCAGTTGTAGTCACTACCTGAGACCAAGACACAGAGAGTTTTTGATATTTTGGCTAGCAAGAATGTGTGTTCTTATCAATCACACGGTACCCCACAGAGGAGTGGAGATACTTGTGCATATTTTTGCGTCTAATTTAAATTTTTCTTTCTACTGTTCCCTACAAAATATTAAGTAATTTGCTTAAAATCTCAAATAGAAGTAAAGGAGGAGATAAAACTTCAGTTTTTCTAATTTCAGGCATTTCTATTTTATGTCATACCAAATATACCTGAGCATATTATTACATGATTTATTTCACAAATGTTTGCCTCATTAGTTATGTTAAAGTAAAAATATGATTGAAATTTACTCAAAATTGAAATTAGGTTGATCTTTCATGAATATCTAAAACAGGATGTGATTTTTTTTCAGAAAATTGCAATGTTCACATATTTGATGTAAATAATACTGTCAAACAGTAATATTTACATATTACAAAAGAGGAATACCAGTGTTTGTTTTTGTGTTAAGGTCGGAGACATTTTTCTGGTCATCCTGTTGGAGTATGTAATATTATTTAATTAAATACTTATAAACCGTATCTATAAAAATTCTTCTTAAGGTTGTAAAATGTAGAGTACCACTACACTATATGCTAAATCCTTTTTATAATCCTGTCCTCTGAAACAACATAAATGTCTGTGTGGTAGATATTCTACTTGGAGAGATGAATTATTCTCTTAAAATACTGACTATATATGTGAGGTTTATCTCATAGTTTGCCAAGGAATAAAATTTCCTACACCTTCTGACAAGCCAATTGTTTCTCTCCACACTGCAAGTGGGTGTACTACCCCTCAGGAAAGTGTGCTGCAGGTACTCTGGGTACTCCACCGCAGAATAGATGGAGCGGCAGGCCTTGGACAGCAATAGGCTGTGGCCTTGTCAGCTCATTTGGGGACCGACCATAGCTTACTTCCTTACAAAAAGGAATAAGAATTTGTAAAACAAGTGTCTCTGACCTGGATAACTCTGTGGATGACACATTTCTGTGGTCATGGTATTTCTGCTTGAAAGGTTAGATATTAAAAAAAAAAAGAAGAAGAAGAAAACGAAAGAAGTTCACAACATCATAAAGAGATAATTTGGGGGCCAGGGAGTTAGCTCAGTGGTTCCGGCGCCTGTCTTGCAAGCACAAGGACCCGGGTTCGATCCCCGGTAACCACATACCATACTGGGTGTGGAGACTCACGCCCAGAAGCAACCAGTACCACATACCACAGTGCCAGGCATGGTGGCTCACGCCTGTAATCCCAGCACTCAGGAGGCAGAGGCAGGAGGATTGCTGTGATGTGAATTTCAGGCTGAGCTCAGGGCCAGCCTGAACCACAAAGCGAGACCCTGTCTCAAAAAACCTTAAAAAAAAAAAAAAGAAAGAAAAAGAGATAATTTGGGTAAGTGGTGAAGGAGTTAATCTTAGTAAACTCAGGCAGCAGCAAATATGAGTTGGGAATAGTCTCTTACTTATATGGACATTCTAGGAAATAGCAGCACCAGAACCTAGGAGAGAAAGAAGGTCTTAAGGACAGTGTCAACTTTGCAATGTCGTGTCCCTTAGAGATTAACATGACTGAAAGTTATGCATGTTGGGAAGCTTACATGTCAATAAGAATAGTCATCTGTGACTCGTTAATCGTATTCACCTCGAGAACTCTGAACCACACTTACAGGTGGCAAAAGAGAGAGGACCTGAAGCAGCTGAGAGGACAACCATTGAGTAAGAAAACTGACTGTCATGATGCTGTGACTTTCACCATGCCATGGGTGATTTATATACAGCTTAATTCTCCTGTTCTGAGATAGAAATGGAAAAGGAAGTCTACATCATTAGAAATATCTGTGGTATCCCCAAATCAAAAGCAAGCATGAGCTCCAGACCCTAGTGTATACAGTACTGTATATTACTGCCACCATTCACATCCATTTGATAGATTTCAACCAGCATTTATTCAATACTCTCTATGTTCCTGGTATTGGCCTAAGAGCTTGGACTTTCCTTGCTGAGTAATTAATCTCTACCCACACCCATTGGAGGATGTTAAGTATTTGAGAGAATTCATGAGAGTGTGTTTTGCAGAGTACATGACCACCAAATCCCTTCAGTCATTGCTGCCCTTGATCAGGAATGCTGTCCTCTATGTGTCCTGCTTAAAGCACAGGCTTTGGGTTTACCATCATCCAGTTTACTTTTCAGGTCAATGGCCTTAAACTGTGACTTCACCTCTCTGCACCATGCTTTCTGCACCTATAAAATAAGGAGCTAAAGCATTTCAAAGACTTCCAGAGTTTATCTAGTTTAGGGTCTCCTCCTTTTCCAGGTGTTTGAGACAATTTTAGTCAAGATCATATGGCTTGTGTTGATATATGTGGTTTCCAAACCAACTTATGAATGAGCCACTGTATCAATTTCCCCATCTTTCCCAACATGAGCAAGAAAAATTTCTGTTGCCTCCATATGATACACAAATAAGATGGTAGCCTGATCTCTGCAGGGAATACATATATGCATATAACAGCAATAAATAAATATTTGCTAGGTAAATTCTGTTATTTCAAGGTTGTCTGTTATTGCAACTACATCTAATATCTTTGGGTATAAGATTGGACTGTATGGAAAGCACCTCTGAAGTGTTAAGACCATGCTGAGGGCATAGTGAGCACTCAGCGAGTCCCACTCTCACTCTGGATACCGGTGGTTTCTCTAAAGAGGTTTAGCTTCTTTCCCTGGTATCCAGAAGGACATAGCTCTAGACACTACTCTTGACAAGAATTCTCTGCTTCTCAGAGCTGTGGAGCTCTCAACCTCTATCCACACAGACTTATGTAAAATGACTAGCTCATTCTTTTATTTAAATCACTGTACGTTGACAATATTTGCTGTACCAAAGGGGCTCATGTTATTCAGCTCTACAAAGTCGCAAATAATATATATTTGAAAACAAGTGGTAGCTGATGTAAGCACCAGATGGCTCCAACATAAAATCAAAGGAGCTGCTTTTAGCTCTACCCCAAGGCTCTTCAAGCCGCCTTCTCAGTGCTCCTTTATATGTTATAGTTTATTTCTAAAGTGACAATAAAATTGGGAACAGCAGAATGGAAAGGAGCGCCACAGCCTTGGCATGTTTTAACAATCTGCTCTGAATATGAGAGGAAGCGTTGCCATCACTAGAATCAACAACATCTTGACACATGATTCAAACGTCAAAAATATCCAAGAATGTAAGATGTCTTTGAAACAGAGACAAAAAAGCTAAAGTCAAATCCAGATTGGAACCTACTCCCTAGAAGGATCTCATCTCTTTTTTTTCTGTTGGTTATAAAAAATGTGTAGAGTAGCGTTCTGTCCTCGAGGACTGACCCTCTAACATATCCAACCCTTTGTACTGGGCGGTTTGTGTTCGGGTGTCTTGGAGAAGAGCTATACCCAGAACAGTAACGATGCTGCTGCTTGGGAGACCCACCAGCTAGGGAAAGGTTGCCATGTCTGCAGAAGCAGCGCCGTCTCCAAAAGCGGAATGTTCAACTGTGTTAGTTGTTTTGCTGCAAAGTACTCCAAACATAGCACCTTACAACAGCCAGTATTTATGACTTTTGTTTGAGTGAGTCAGCACTCCGAGTAATGCAGACTAGGCAGTTCCGCTCAGCTGTCTTTCACAATGACGTCTAAGGCTGTCGCTGTCTAGGGAAAGACAGACCTGGAGGATTTGCTCACAAGATCACTCAGGGTGGTAGCTAGTAGAGTCTGTCTTGAGGTTCTCATTCACTATGTGGACTTTTCAGGGAGTGGTTCGTGGCATGCCTTGCCAATCTACAGAGCAAAGAGGCTGAGAAGCTGGTG
>PVIR01044800.1:0-11046 GCA_004026965.1 Petromus typicus
AAGTGAGACCCTGTCTCAAAAACAAAAACAAACCAAAAAGAAACCAAGAAAGCACTCTAAAGGCTACTGGAAACCCCACTGACAAACTACTTCAGGGTTTGTATTTTCACATTGTTTACGTGAAGGCAGAATGATGCCTGCCACTAATGGGCTGTGAGATCATCCTCCCCTGGCCTACCTCACCCCAGAAGACATGCCCACACACCTCCTGAGACCCACACCCTCATGTGTACACACCTGCATCAGTGCTTCCTCTACAGTGCAGGTCTTTGTCGTCCTTCATCCTACTTCCCCCTCAAGCCCCTGGTTCAGGAGCTTTCTTGAGGTCTGTCTTCTGTCTCAATTCCTCTGGAGATTAATATTCATGACTTACAAGGCCCCTTTCTCAGTCTTAATTCTTTCAGTGTGTTTCAGTCTTGTCTCCCATCTGGACCAGAAATGATCATTTCTCTTTATTCCCCATGTCTTGATTCCCCATATAGTAGATATGTTTAAAAAAAAAAAAACAAATTGGCTTGAGTGACCATGTTTTGAGTTCTTTTGCCTGACCACCTTTGGGAATAGGAAGTCACAAAAGGTACGCTCTAAGGACTTAGTTGGCATTGAGGGTCTCCTGCAGCATGGCACTGTGCTGTGGCTTCAGAGTATGTTGGTGTTCACATCTTACCTCCATTATTTCTTAGCTGTGTAATCTTAGCTAGTTGATTTCAGCTGTCCAAGCCTCAGCTTCTCCAGGCCTTATCCTGGAGCCTTTTGGATAATGAAGTTCCATAAATGTTCACTATGAATGGCCAGGAAGCTTCCACTTTCTAGGGAAGAAGACTGTGAACCCATGTCCAGCTAAGGATACTCTTCTTTGGACCAGCCTAACTAGGAGCCTGGACTGTCAGTGAGGCAGCCTCTGTAGCAGTAGCAGCAGCCCTCTACCATGGCCCTGGAATTGCTCCTGCCTTGTTTGCTGCCTTGGAGAAGGCAGGAATTTGTACTACTGCTCAGAGCATGTTATTCTAGGCTGTCACTGCAACACTGACCAGGGAGAGGGAGACTGTAATGGTTAATCTTGATTGTCAACTTGACTGGATTGGGAGATTCCTAGATTACTGAAGCATACTTCTGAGTGTGTTTCTGGGGGCATTTCCAGGTATGATTGACATATAGGCAAACAAATCATGGAGCGGAGGACCCCCCCCCCCATAGTTGTGATGGGTGATACCATCCAGTAGACTTTGCAGCACCAATGGCCCCAGAGAATAAAAATAAGTCAAGATGGCCCTTGCAAGATCAATTCTGCATGAGAGGTGCTACTGCTTTCCTTGTGCCATTGCTTGTGGACATGAGACACCAGTTTCTTTCATCTTGCAGTGTGGACTCACACCAGCCACTCACTCCCCAGGGACCAGAGGCTGCGTCTTTACTCCCTGTTGCAAGGCTTCCAGCTTCTCAAGCTGAACAGCTTCTGGGTGCTCGGGTTTTCCAGCGTGCAGGTGGCTATTATGGGCTATAACCCTGCCTCTGGTCCTGTGAGACAATCTCATTAATTCTTTTAATATAAATATTCCCTCATAGATGCTCTTTCTCTAGAAAATATAAACAAATATAGACATTAGGGAGTATAAAAAACTAGTAACTTTGGCCAAACAAAGAAAAATTCCTATGATACTTGGGGCTTGCCTCACTCTTACCCTATTCCAAGGAGAACAAAGACTTCTTGGTTAAGATAGCAGCTTTTATCTATGTCTTCCCTGTAATTTCCCATTTAGAACTGTGAATTTTATGACCTCTCAGCAGAAACACACACTGGCTCAGGGTGAGTATCGTGGAAAACCCCCGCGGCCTATTGGAGCAGGACTCCAGGGTGCAGACCGAACAGCTTTAAGCCAGCAGACAGACCTCACCCTGCTCCTCAGACTTTTTAGACATCTGTTTTCTCGTTGACTGTGTTTTCCAATCAGTGAACCTGAATTATGTGTGCAAGCCCCAGGCTCAGTTTTGAAGCCTTTGGTTCAGTGTCATGAATATCATCTTTCTGCATTTGATAAACAGAGAATTGCTCTCTGATGACAATCCTCTGCTTTGCTGTGGGCTCCACTTAGAAGTAGTTTTGTGTTGTGATTTTCCTGCTTCCTGAAGTCGTCCTTCCCTCCAGCACTATCTCCGGTGCCACTTTCACCAGTCCGCATACAGGAGCAAGTGAAGATGCTGAGAGGAGCAGCCAGTGACACCTAACAAATTACAGAGGACGTACGTAAACCTGCTGCTGTCCTCACGGTCGAAGAGCCAGAGCGAGGCCTGAGATTGTCCTTTAACACTTCAGCAGCATCTCAGGGCCCTGAGACTGCCGCTGCAGACAGCGTCCTTGCCTCCTGTTCTCTGTGCTGACACTTGAGGACCTATGTGGTCAGAAAGCCAAGCGATCCTAACACAGAGGATGTTGTTTTGGAGTCTCTCAGGATTTAAGTGTGCATCCTGGGACACTGAAGGCTGTGCTCTCGCAGAACATTTGCCACTTGCCTGTTGGCAGCCTCTGAACCCCCCAGATGATCTCCTGGAGAGGGAGGGGCCAGATCTTGAAGTTGCTGCCTGCTCTGTTGACGATGTATCATTCACCTTTGGTCTGTGTGTGAGGTCAGCTCTGCGTGTGTCCATCTGGGGCTGGTGGATCATGTTCTGGATGAGCTTCCGAACCTTCTCAGGAAATGGCTGCAGGTGCCAGAGATGCTTTTCTGCTCAGACAGGTCAGACGAGGGCAGTTATGTAACCTGAATAAACGAAGAACCCTGCTGGGAAAGAGTGCTCAAGTTGTCAGAAAACATGTTGCAGAAAACATGAGCAGAGCCTCGCTGTGGCTCTTCGACCGTGAGGACAGCAGCAGGTTTACCTACGTCCTCTGTAATTTGTCAGGTGTCACTGGCTGCTCCTCTCAGCATCTTCACTTGCTCCTGTATGCGGACTGGTGAAAGTGGCACCGGAGATAGTGCTGGAGGGAAGGACGACTTCAGGAAGCAGGAAAATCACAACACAAAACTACTTCTAAGCGGAGCCCACAGCAAAGCAGAGGATTGTCATCAGAGAGCAATTCTCTGTTTATCAAGTGCAGATATTAAAAACATATTTTTTAATCTGAACCGTCTTCTAAAAAAAAATCAAATGATGTTTGAGGGTGAGAGTTCCTTTAGCTAGGGTCTGGCAAGCTCTCCTGTTCCTGGGGTATAATGGTCTATCACTATAAGGTGGCTTTCTAGAAGGTGGATAGGAAGGACACTAGAGCCCAGGATAATGTTAAAATCTTTCCTTAGAAATTTTGAAAGAAAGCATTAAATATTTAACACACAGAGTATTGGGAATAATGCAATATGTGTTATATGTCCAACACCTAGCTTAAGACCAGGAACACTTCAGTGACATCAACATGCCCCTTGGCCGCCTCTTCCTGATTTCAGCCCTCTCTGTTCCTGCTAGGTTTAGCCAGTAGTCCAAACTTGGTGTCTTTTGGTCCCACATATTTTCTACTTTTTCACTTATTTGTGTATCCCTAACTGCTACATGGTAAGGTTTTTTGTGTTTTTAATTTTTGTTTATATATAGAGAGAGAATATTTGAGTATCTTTTTCTGCTCAGTTTTAGGTTTGTGTGCTATGTCATGGTAGCCTGTGTAGCTAAAAGTCACTGGCATACTGCATAAGTACACCAGAGTCAGAGAAAGAACATGTGTTGATAAAGACACAAATGGAGATCTCGTTTGCCTAATCATATTACAATGATAGGATTATTGCCTATATGGGTAGGTTTTCCTGATATATTTTAGGATTTTGGAAATGTATGCTTTCCTAGTGTTTTAAACATGAGGATGGCAGATTTTTTATAGGCAATATCTTTTGTAAAATAATTTAAATAATGAAGTGCAATATTCTAAGAATGAATTTAAGGATGATAAAACTGACTTGTGGTAAAGATACTGTTCAGAGTAAACTAGACCAAAAAGTGTGCTGTACCCAAATACACATGGCACTAGGGATTGAGAGAAATAGAAGGATTTAGGAAATGTTAAGAGGATAGAAGCTATACTGCTTGGTAGCCTGGACGTGGAGATGAGGAGCCAAGGATGACATTTGTCTGGCTTTGGTCTGCTGAGGAGTTGGTGGAACTGTTCTCTAGTATGCAGAACACTTAGGAAGGGTGATGAGGGTGGATGTTAAGATGATTGTGCAGATTTGGCCCTGAGACATCTGGTAGATGTACAAGAGGAACTGTCCAGTGAGCAACTGCATATGAGAGTGTACACAGCACAGGAGCAATTTCTGAACAGGAGGTAAGCTTTTGAGAGCAACTGGAATATGGGGATGAGTCTGAGTGCACTGGGGAGTGGTCCAGTGAGAGGGAACATAGCTAAGGACAGAACCCAGAGAGTTTAGGAATGGGTTTGGAGGACAGTGGCCAGAACATGGAGGCAGAATTAGTCAACAAGACTAGACTCTGTGGGTTCGAGGCAAGAACCCAAAGAAATCCATCAGATTTAGCATCAAAGAGGACATTGGGAACCTTGGTGGAGCCATGTCAGTGGAATTTAAATGCAGAATCCAGATTATAGGTGAGAAAGACTGAGATAAATAAAGGGTGCCGTGGATGTAGGTTAATGTCAAGTTTGAGCTGGGTCTAACAGGAACAGAAGGCAGCAAGGAATAAATTAGGGTTAAGGAGACTTTTGTTTTCAATGTAGAGGCATGAATATTCCCTTGTATGTATGCAAGGGAGATGCATAGAAGAGAGACTTAACCATGAACCAAAGGAGGAGTGACTCGATAGATTAGTGAGTGGGAATATGTGGGATCTAAAATGTGGAAGGATCAGCCTTGGGTAAGAACAAATTTCTTTTCCACCAAAGAGAAGAGAGGATGTGGATAAAATGGGAGGCCAGAAGTCGAGAGTGTTTGTGCCACTGTGTTCTAGGGGTGTTCTTTGTCTACTACCACCCTCCCAGGAAGCCTCTGGTATGTGAGGCTTTTAACATCACACTGTCAAAACTGACAGTTCAGCAGCCACTGGTGACTCTTGGCTGTGTAAATTTATTTTATTAAAAACAAAATACAGTTTTAAAAATTCAACTGCTATTCACACTAGCAGTATTTTGAAGGTTCTGTAGCTGTATGTGGCATTTGGTCCTTTTACTGGGTATTTTATATACAGACCATTTCATCATTCCAGAAAGATCTGCTGCCCTCCAGGCCCCTTTAAGATTCCTCTCAGTAAAGCCTCGGCCTTCCTTCTAAATGAGGCAGTTACTCTCTGAGCTCCTTTATCCAGATACCTGATGTTTATTTACCCACAGTGTGGAGTACTTCAAAGACAACTTTGAAGTATATAAACTTCATCTCTCTGTCCCCCTAGCCAGGCTAATGTCTGATTCACAGGGATTCTCAATGAATGGTTCTGGAAAATTTAAATGAACAAAGTAAAAGAATAAGAGAATGAGCGAAAGAGTGGATACAGTCTTCTGATTTTGGGGTCAAGGCAGTGAAGCTTAAGTTCTCATCCATCTGTATCTACTCTTCAAAGTTTCCCTAATTCTGAACTGTGTTGTATAGTTGACAAATCTAACTTGAAAGGAACTTTCTCCAGGTCATTCAGTCACTGATATGAAAATTAAGTCTTCTATGCTATCTGTAGACCACATGTCATAAATAAATGGGAAAGACTAAGTGTAGTGCTTCTCTTTAGAATAGAAGGGTACTAACGTGATATCGCAGTTCATGACTGTGACTCCTTCCATGATTCTGGTTAGGAGCCTAATTGGATGGGATTTGAATCAGAAGCAGTGGTTTGGTTCAGTGTTGATCTTATATGCAGATTTTATTTGATTCTTGTCCAATTTGGTTTGCAACCAGAATCTTGGGAAGAATTAAGTATGTGAACCAAGATCTCACTGTATTTGGTAGGTGTAACACCATGTCATTTAGTCTTCCATTAACACCTTGTCCTAACTTTATTCATTTACTCCGATCTAGCACAAACAGGAAGTAGAGTTCTGGGGGTCTCGAACAGAGTTAATTATAGTGTACGGAATTTAGAAAATCTGGAAAAGGGATTTTGTAATGAATAATTGCGTCTTATGTTCTTTGAGTTCCACATGCCAAGCTCTATACTGAGTAGCTTGTTACATACTTTTCTCTTTTTTTTTTTTTTTAAGTTTTTTTTGAGACACGGTCTCACTTTGTGGTTCAGGCTGGCCCTGAGCTCAGCCTCCAACTCACATCACAGCAATCCTCCTGCCTCTGCCTCCCTAGTTCTGGGATTACAGGCATGAGCCACCACACCCGGCATTGTGGGATGTGGTACTGGTTGCTGCTGGGCATGAGTCTCCATGCCCAGTATGGTATGTGGTTTCCAGGGATCGAACCCAGGCCCTTGCTCTTGCAAGACAGGCAGGCGCTGGAACCACTGAGCAAAATCTCCGGCCCCTCATACTTTTCTCTTTAATATAAGTCCTTCACTTACCTGCTTTTCTTATTCTTACTTTATGTGTGATAAAGCCAACAATCTGAAGTTTAAAGTGATTAATAAAAAACACCATGTTCATTCACTGTGGAATGCTGGATCTCAATTCTCAGTATAGTGCTGTGGATGAACTCATAGGCTGCCAAGGATGGCTGAAGGGAACAAGAGAGGAAGCTGGGCGCTGGGCCCCTGATTTCTGTGTGTAGAAGATTTCCAGCCAGGGCCTTCCCATCCAGCTAGACTCAGCTATAGGAACATGTAAAGGTGCTTCACAGTTTATCTTGATGTTTTGCTATTAATAAATGAGTTATGCCCCTTAGTTTATTGTGTATACTTTGGAAATTTAGAATGACTCTGTTCTGCGGCCTAGCTCATCTGATAACCCATTCTTTAGCTAGTTCACAGATGATCAGATCCTGGACTGTAAGAGGACATTCATCTCATGCATGAGCCCACAATCAGCATCCTTCACTGTGCTGATTGGTACATGCTTATCTTAGTTTCAACCCAAAGCATGCAAAATTGGGGAATGAAGTCTACATCTGAAAACATGGTGTACATTTCCAGGTGTCCTGAACATGATTTGGGTCAGCCTTTTAAGTCCCATTCTTTTCTCTTCATCCAGCAGAATGAGCCAATGTAGGCATGTTTGCATTTAGAGTGTGGGCATTTATAACAAAAGATTTCTTTGACCATCTAGGAAAATGTGAAGTGAGGAAAATAACATTCTTATTGGCAATATAAGGCTATCCCATTTTGGTTACGAAAGCAATCTTGATTGAACTCAGATTTCTCAGATAAGAGTTACTGTATATATAATTCTGAGAATAGCAAGGGTAACAAAAGATCCGAGATGCAAGTACAGTCTCCAGAAATTATTGTTGGTGTGTTTGTTGACTCCTTGCCAAGGTCTGTTACTGTTGCTCTTTTTCTCAGTGGAGATGCTCCGTTTCTGAGTGGCCAGTGACCTCTAAGACATGGCCCTTCGATGGCCCAGGTTCCCATGTGTATGTTATCTTGAGGAATAGAGTCATGTTTATTTCTTCATTTGAAGAGTTTGTCATGGGATGTCATAACAGGCTTGTTAAGTATGGGAGATAATGAAAACAAAGTCTGATTTATAAATAAGAATGGGGGGCAGAGGTGCTAGGAAGTCAGCATTTCATGCGTGCACTTTGTGGCTTGTGCCATAGATATTTTCTTTTTCATAGACACCTTTTTGTTCTTCACATCAGGGTCACTGTGTTCCTGTCACAACTGAGGAATTCTGTCCTAAGGAAGTACAAACTCAGTGTGTGGAATTTCTGAGATCTTTAAGGTCTGTCATGGAGCATATAAAAGTTGAAAAAGTATGATCTTTGCCCTGAGAGAGTTCTGGAAGCATTTGCTCAAATAATTAGTAAATGGTTAAGAGCTAAGCTTGTGTGACTAAGAAAACTATACTTGTTTGACAGTCAATTAACTTCAATAGGGTCAAATCCTGAAGCAGCTTAGAAGTTGAGATCCTGCTGTTCCCAGAGAGGTGTAATGTACTTCAGGTAGGAAGGGGGTGCTGAGCACCCTGATTTCTGTAGACAGCAGATTTCCAGTGGGGCCTGGCCTAGGCTGCTCTCTGGTAGAAGAGCTCACTTTCATCTTTGCCTTCTTCCAAAGCAAAGGAAGAGGAGTGGTGATCCTACCGCTGCCCTCCAAGCACTTGTACTTCTGGGTCTAGAGCCTTCCTCTGTGTCTTCCTCTTTGGTAAACCCAATTTCTTTAAGATTCATGCTGAGAGCATAAATTGTTGCATCCTCTATGTACAAGGTTTTGCTGGGATATGTAGGGAGGCACTGGCCCCAGTAGCTCTAGGTAGGCAGCCATCCTGGGTGATGGGAAGTAAAAGAAACTTGTTGTCATCTTGGTTCTCCATGGAGTCCCAGCAGTATTGTAGCTGTTAACATGACACAGGAACCTTTTTGGACAAATGTCTACATGAATGCACCTTCAAAGTGTCGAGTCAGCTGTAAGAAGTTTCCCTGTCATGACCCTAAGCTAAGCAGGCCTAGAAGCTTTTGTGTTTGCCATGTTTATGACCCTGAACTGAGCATCCCCAGAAGAGTTTGTGTCTCCCCATCTTAATGTGAACATGTGCTCTGACCTCAAGTTGAGCATGCCTAGAAGGGCATCCACCATCTTTCTTAAACTATGATCTGAGTGCGCTAAGAATTGAAAGCCTGGGCCAAGGAATTAGCTCAATGTTTCCAGTGTCTGCCTGGCAAGCACAAGGTCCTGAGTACTATCTCTGTTATTACATACAACAGTGCTGGGGCGTGGTGGCTCACATCTGTAATCCCAGCACTCAAGAGGCAGAGGAAGGAGGATGGCTATGAGTTTGAGGCTGAGCCTGGGCTACTTATGAGTTCAGGGCCAGCCTGAACCACAGAGTGAGACCCTGTCTAAAAACAAAGCAAAACAAAATAATTGTAAGCATAAAACTGTGCATGTTCAATGAGGTATTTTCCATTTCAATTACTTTCCTCTATGGGTATGTATAGGCGCTCCAAATAAAATTCCTATGTTTCCTTTGTTTGGGAAGAACATTTTTCATTCACAGAAGAATTCCTTATACTCCTTACTATAAATATCTTTCCATTCTTTTATGTTCTGGTTGTATTCAGTATGTTTGGATATATTAGCAGTGAGATTAGTCAGGAAAGAACTACTGAGTAACCAGAATGGTGAGCAGAAATGTTACCTCTGTCCAGAAGAGGTTTGCTTTGTCATCTTCTTGGCATCCACCTTGAGCACTTTTTTTAAATGTACTTTGGCCCTCAGCTCAAGGAGTACTTCTGCCATGAAAGCTGTGTGTTGTGTGTGTGTGTGTGGGGGGGGCTGGTGTGGGAGATGGATCCTGAGACTTCTCAGTGCTAGATAAGTGCTCCACTGCTGACCTGTACCCCAGTCCACCCTTCCCGTGTGGGGCAAGGTGCTACCCTGATCTGTACCAGACCTGGTCCATCTCCTACCCTAACCCCCATCTCTAAGTATAGCCTGTGTCCTGTTCATCTTGGTATCTCAGTGTCTGCCATAGTGGCTAGCTTTTGGCAGAAGAAAGAGTGCTGAGGCTTAATGGCTTGTGACATGTTTTATTAAAAAGACAAAAGCTCATGTCTCTGCCAGTCTCTAGCTTGTCATCTTGCCCTTGACAGCATTATGGGGGCAGCACTTCTGCTGGCAGGTCTGCTCACTCCTGCCCTGCAGTTGAGACTCTGGCACTGGATGCTTTCCTCACCTGCAGCAGGTACGTCAGGCTGTAGCACACTTTCACTGTCTGCTCTAAGGAGGGCGTCACTAGCCTCCTCAGGCAGGACAGCAGCGTATGGGGCTGTGACCCAAGGAAGGACCCACTTCTCCAGGTTGGGAACGGTCTAGAGCCACAGGGACCTTTGCTAGTCCCTGGAGAAAGTGGAAATCCAGGTGTAGCCTCCTAAAACACTGTAACAATAGCTGACCAAGAGTGAATGTATTTTAAAAGACTCAGCAAGTAGCCCAAAAATACATTCAATATGAAGCTGACATTACTAGACAGTGTACAGCTGAGCTTGTAAGAATCAAACATTAGTGATAAAAACTGCCTGGTACTGGCAAAGTAACAGACCTGAGGATCAATGGAGTAGACTAGAAGATCTAGAAACTACTCCAGATACACTGAGCCACCTCATCTTTGACAAAGGAACCAAAAATCCTCAATGGAGGAAAGATAGCTTCTCAACAAATGGTGCTGGAAAAACTGGGCTTTAATTTGCCAAAGGCTAAAACTAGATCTAACTCTTTCACCATGTACCAAGCTAAAATCAAAGTGGATAAGAGACCTAAATATTAAAACAGACACTCTAAACCTACTGCAAAACAGGTTAGGTAAAACTCTTGAAGACATTGGCTTAGGGGAAGACTTCATGAACAAAACTTCTATAGCAAGGAAATGGCTAAGGAAATCAACAAATGGGACCTCATTCTTTTAAAAAGCTTCTGCACAGCAAAGGAGACCACCAACAATGCAAACAGGTAACCAACAATGTGGGAAAAAATCTTTACCAGCTGTTCCTCAGATAAAAGGCTACTATCTACAATATATAAAGAGCTGAAAAAAATCAGCCCATCCAAATTTAATGACCCAATTCAAAAATGGGCATCTGAAATGAATAGATATTTTTCAAGGAAGAAGTAAGAGCAGCTAAGAAGCATATGAAGAAATGCTCAACATCATTAGTCATTCGAGAGATGCAGATGAAAACAACATTGAGATTTCATCTCACTCCACATAGAATGGCTGCCATTTCAGAATCAGCCAACAGCAAATGTTGGCGAGGCTGTGGAGAAGGAACCCTTCTCCACTGTTGGTGGGACTGTAGACTCGTACAACCCCTGTGGAGATCAGTTTGGAGAATCCTCAAAAAGCTAGGATTGACGGTCCCATTTGACCCGGCCATTGCCCTGCTAGGTATATACACACAAGAATTAAAAGACTCATATCACAGTGACATATGTGCACCCATGTTTATAGCAGCCCAATTT
>PVIR01044801.1:0-11033 GCA_004026965.1 Petromus typicus
AAAGGGGACAATGTTGAGATTGTAACAAAAAAGTAAGGAAACAAATTTTATATATATGGGGGGGTGGTAGGGTGGGTGGGGCTATGGGAAAAAATGAGAATTAAGTTGTGTCTTATACTGGTACAAATCCCCATTATGGAGTGCAATCATGATGTGTATATTTAATGTACCAATAAAGATAATTTAAAAAAAAAAATCAGACCTCTAGATTTAAAGACCCAATTCAAAAGTGGGTATCTGAAATGAAGTGACATTTTTAGACAAAGTAGAAGCAGAAAATAAACATATGAAAAAATATTCAACATCACTGTTCACTCAGAAATGCAGTAGAAAACAATATTTAAATACTACCTCACTCCAGAAAGAATGGATGCTGTCAAGAAATCAACCAATAATAAATGCTCATGGGTCTGTGAGAAGAAAGGTACACTTCTCCACTGTTAGTAGGAGTGTAGACTGGGTGCAAACACTGTAGAGATTCCTAAAAATATAGATTAAGAGGCCAGGGATTTAGTTCAGTGATTCTGGTGTCTGCCTGGCAAGCACAAGATCCCAAGTTTGATGCCTACCACAAACCACAATGCGAGATGTGGTGGTTCATTCCTGTAACTCAGGAGGCAGAGGCAAGAGGATTGATGAGAGTTTGAGGCTAGCCTGGGCTACATAATAAGTTTAGGACCAGCCTGAACTATAAAATGAGGCCCTGTCTCAAAAAAATCCCAAACAAAAACCCCTAGGATTAGAGGTCTTAGATTTTTTTTAGATTTGATCTTCCTATTTCCCTGCTGAGTATATGCACATAAGAATTAAAAGCATCATACCACAACAACATACATGCACCCATGTTTATAGCAGCAGTTTGTAATAAGTAAATCTTGGAAACAGCCTAATTACTCATCCACTAAATAAAGGTGTAGGGGTTTTTTTTAATAAAAATGGACTATTAGACAATCATAAACTTGAGACATTTAAAGTTAAATGGATTTATCTTGATCATAGATTCATAAGTGAAATACATAAGACAGTCACATTTAAATACCAGATTGTTTCTCTGTCAGAATCTGAAGGTATAAATTAGATCCAAATTATATAATAGGTATTATAAAATAGGAAGAAAATATTAAGAGGGCAAGGGGATGTGGGGGTGGGGGTAGAGGAAAGAAAAGAAGAAAAAGGAAAAATTTGATGCTAAAAAGGAAAGAAAATGGAAACAAAGCTTATGTATATTAAGGACAGAGGAGTTAAAGGGAGGACAGGGAAATGTGAACAAACAAGAAGCAAGATATATCATGGGCTGGGGATTTTGCTCAGTGGTTCCAGTGCCTGCCTTGCAAGTACAAGGACCCTGGTTCAATCCCCGGTAACCACATACAGTAAGGCTGAGCATGAAGACTCATGCCCACCAGCAATCAGTTCCACATATCACAGTACTTGAGAGGCAGAGGCAGGAGGATTGCTGTGAGTTCAAGGCTGAGCTTGGGGCCAGACTGAACTACAAAAGCCAGATCCTGTCTCAAAAAAAAAAAAAAAGGTATATCATGTACAGGTAAAAATTCTCAATGAGGAAGTGATCATAATGTGTAATCTAAAATGTACTGATAAACTCAATAAAACAAAAAGGTTCCAGCAAGTTTCAGAAGTAGAGTTTTATCAAAGCATCACAATAAATCAGCAATCATCCCGTGACCTGGAACTGTACTCTCCCTAGTGAGGACTGACTCTGAGCCTTTCTCTAGAAATTTGTAACTGCTCTTAACAGCAGGAATTTCTGCATTATTAATATTCTCTTTGCTTTCAGCTACTTGGTCACTCATTGCACTAATGACCTGCTGCAGTTAGTAATTATTGCTCAACTTTCCCTGTTCACATTCCTGGAAGCATACATCTCTCTCTAGGAAGCATACTGATGCATAGAGTGATACTAATATTAAGGTCATAACATAATAACACCCCTTAAAGATGAACTAGTCAACTGAAATATAATTCTTATTTATCATATTATTAGCATCAGTATTTATTTTGACACAAAGATAAATTTATTTCAATATTTTAATTATATATGTCAAAGGCTTGGTGTTAATTACTGTGAAAAATAAGAAAAAAGTAAATGATTAAGGATTGTGGGTTTTGCAAAAACAAAGAATCTCATTTTTCTGGGGAGAGCTATGTTTTCATGTCAGGATTTGCTGCTTAAAAGGTAGATTAGTTGTTTAATGAGTCTCTCTGACTGTGAGCCCATAGTGTGTCAAACATCAGAGTTAGAGCCTCTCAAAATTGACTAATTTGATAATGTATTGGTTCTGAGGCTTGAATTCAGGGCTCATATATGCTAAGCACATACTTTTCTGAGCTGCTCTACTCCCTTCAAAAAAAATTATCTCATTAGATTTTCTTTTAAGATAGTGCAGGTACATCTACGTTTCCCCTCCAAAAAACTCACAAAAACTATCCAAGATGTTTTAAAACATAAATTCAGTCAAACAACATCCTTCTAGTGGCTCTTCTATGAGAAGACCAGAGGCATCGGGTTTCCTGCTATCCCACATGGCTTGTCAAATATTGTAGAAACTTCATCATTTTGGGCTTGGAAATCACATTTTGCATTGTCTTTACTGGGGACAGCTTCTTCCAAATTTGTGCCCATTTTATACATGAGGTAACTAAACCTCAAAAAAGTTAAGTTTAAATTTATATAACCCACAAGCAGTAAAATATGGATCCAAAACCAGATTGTCTTGGGCTTAGAAACAATTTTCTCTTTCTACAATTCAATGACTCACAGAGTTCAACTGAGTCTGTGAGCACCCCCTTATCCCTGCCCCAGGAGCAGTCAGATCACAGTTACAGTGGCCTTTCTTCCCTTCTCATTCAATGAGTAAGTCTGACTCCTTCAATATACATGTAAAATAATAAAACTCAAGTTTACATCTTGGATGATTCTAATCACTTTTTTGTTAGGTAAGTGGAAACTGAACTACAAATAATTCTCAATATTGCTTTTGCTTGACAGAAACACATTTCTGTAACTCCATGCTGCCTAATTATTCCCTAGTATAATGAAAAGTAAATTTTATATTTTATCCATATTTGTCTATGAAACAAGCATTTCCTTTGATCACCTACAAATGAAACACACCAATTAGAGTAAGAAATAATCTCTAGAGTTGCTAAAATGTTTCAGATGTTTTATCATCTCTCCCTGAGAAGATGAGTATTGAAATCTTCTTTGTTTACAAATTTCAAAATCCATAACAATCAGAGAATTATCCAGAACTTTCAAAAAATTCTATACAAGTAGGTTCAAATAGTTTTTAAAATTATTAAATGCTTACCAACTCACATAACAGAACTGTCACTGAAAACTAAACACACAAAACACAAGTACAGCAAAACATCAGTTTAGAATGGAGAAAAGTCAAAGGGGATCTCTTGTGTATTAACTTTCTCTTTCCCAATGAAGGAAATAGTCACAAACCGTAGTATGGTTCAAATAATATAAAAATCTTTACACACAAGAGAAATGAGATAAAATAAATACCTGCTTTCCAAAGCAATATCATCAAAGCTATATAAAAAATGCTTTAAAACATGAATCCTTTCAAACTATATCCTCCCAGAGACTCTGCTGACTTCAGCTGCTCTCCTCCACAGGGCCTGTTCAGTATCACAGAAACTTTTTTTTTATAATTTTGGGCTTGGAAGTCACACTTTGCACTGTCCCCCACACAGTGGGCTGTAGTTTCTTATGCAAGGTTAGGCTAATGGCTTGGCCAGTTGAAGTGGTGGACAAATTTGAGCTCAACTCCTACATCACTTTAACTGCTAATACTCAGTCCCAACTAATTCATTCAAGTAAAGCCAAGACAGAAACAAAAATAATTTCTTTATAAAAAATGTTTTATACCTTCTTTTCATTTGCTTTTTAATGACTCTCATTTGAGCTAGTTTTGCCATGTTTTATTTTTAGGGTAAAACATACTTTGTATGACCTCACACAACAGATATAACAAAAACCTATCAATTAAAAATCAATCAAGTATTCTAGTTGTCCGCTGAGATTTTCCTCAATACAAGTTACATAATTTTAGTACAATAGTTACAGTGACTAGGTTCAAGTTATAATATCCGTGAAGTATAAACAAGCTGAAATCAAACTTCTACTGTGATGTAGAATTTAAACAATGCTTTTGAAACCTGATATCTTCAGAAAATGTGGAAGTATATTTGGTCACTGCCAATACCCTACAATATTTTATTAAAAGTAGTCTGTTAACATGAGATGGGTCAACATTATTGGTGATCCACATGATGAAATAAGAGAATGTTTTACATGGAATATTAGGATAAAATCAAGGTCAAAGGCTAACTGTCTGCCTTGTGAGCCCAGGACGGTGTGATTTATTACTGAAGTCCAGTTCAATGTTCTTTAAACTTGACCTCTGTAACATGAGAACCTCAGAGTAGAATCTGAAATAACTTCAACATTGTGAACTCTTCAAGTTTTATACTAAACTCTCATAAGCATTTTCCATTTGCCTCTGATATTGGTGATTTTTTAATTTTAAAGAGAGAAGTATTCCCCAAGTTCTCAAATGCAACCAACTTTCCACCAAGGTGTTCCTTACTTGTGCTATGGTTCCTTGTATCCATTTTGAAATTCATATCCCAGTAGATATGAAATATCACAATAACCCCCAGTTTGAGAAACACAGCTCATCAAATCAGGAGATCCCTGACTGTCTCTGAAAGCAATGTGTGATTGTTTTCAAAAATTTTCTCGTTAGTAAAAAAATTAGCTACCACTAATTCCTCATGAAAAAGTACCAGCAATCAAAAGGGAAAAAACATTAAAGAAAGAGTAATCCAAGTGCCCAAAGTAGTCTGAGGTGGGGCTGATGAGCAAACTTTTGCTCAGGTCTCTCTCCTGCCCAGGTCAGCCCTCCTGTCTATGTTTCTCCTCCTGCTCAGATTTCCTTTCAATCAGGTGTTCTCCTGCCCAAGTCTCCTCTCCAAGGCACATCTCCCTTCCTACTCAAATTCACCCACTCTCTCCAGACAGTAAATAATCTGGGAGACAAGATCGCACCTCCAACCTACTTCTGTGTGCTCAAGTCCAAGATGGGATTGAAACTCAAAGCTCTCTGTTCCTACACTTTCAAGGGATTGCTATCCAGCAGGTGAAAAGTGTTTCTGTCATTTTTCCCATTTGCAGTCCCAGTTTAACCCTACATTTAGCTCAGTGTTGGTATGCAAAAGGTGCAGAGGCTCAGAAGTCCATGAAAGCGCCATCTCCAAAACAGAGATCTTACAGACGCTGCCTCACTTCTCTAAGCCTTCTGAGAGCTATTTGAGGGCTAACAAGATCATGTATAATAGATATCATTAGTGACTATTACTCTGTTTTCTATAATGTGGCAGAGGGAAGACAAGGCAAGGTACCACGTTCACTACATGAAGAAGCTTGGCACTGGTATTCCAGCTGAATGACCAGAAGCTCTTGTTTCTCCAACACAAACTGGTTTCCCTGGATATGATCAAACTGGGGCGGTCCCAGGCAAGTGAGATGGCTAGTCATTGCTTCTGGATCAGAGTAAAACTGAAAAGATGTGGTAAATAGGTTCCAACCTTGAAAAATTTTTAACATTTGACTATTTTTAACCTATCAAAATAATATATTTGCATGGCTCAACCTAATAACCGTAAAATCCACACATGATGGATCTCGGACTCCTCTATGGCATGAGATTGGCAGCCACTGACTCCCTATGTGCTGCTAGGGAATTCTATCATAGATCCTGAGGAAACTTCCCTGACAGGTGGTCCATGGCAGCAGAAAAATCTTATGAGTATCTTAAAGTTTCATCAAGCCATTCACCTGTCTTTTAAAGAAAATATTTACCTTTGAACCTCCAAATAAATAAAACCTGAAGTAGACTTTCACGAAGGAAGAAATGATTAATCAGGGAGATGTGCCAACCCAGCTGGTTCCTCTGGTCATGTGAAAGGACTGTTCCTTGAGGTCACTGCTGAAAAGCCTGCCAGGTGATTATGAGCATCAGCTCACATTAAATCTGGAGCTACTACTGCTTTCTACCCAGAGATCTCTTTTGAAGTGATAATTTGCCCATATGCACTTGAAAACCATCCACTATCCACACCACACCTACATTAATTGACTGAAGTCAATGGTTTTAAGTTACAAAGAACCTGGCAAAAAAGGAAAGCCCACCAACCCTTGTGAATCTCTGTTACAGCAAAATGACGCCATCAGGGAGAAAGAGGGCAGCAACTGAGCTTAAACTTTCAGTTTGTTGTTTTGCTGTGGGTGAAAACAAAGCCAGAGTTTGTGGATTTCACTTTTTGTGGCATGTAGCTCTTGGCTTCCTTTGTAAGAAGGCATTACAAGTGACATTCAACTGTGAAATGAATTTGGAGTTATCACAACTCTGTCCCCAGAGCCTTTAAGCAACAGAAGCACAGAAAAGCAATGAGAAATTGTAGGCTAAAGAAAGGGTTTGATGTGATTCAATCCTTCCTGCTATCTAAGAGGTATCTGGGGGTGAGAAAAGGAGTGAAATCAGCAGGGACTTAGGAAGGCTTGGATCTGTCTTCCCTTGATAAGCAGAAGACTGCTGATGGGAGCCCTGCCAATCCATTACTTGTATTAGCATTTATTTAAAAACCAGGGGCAAAGATTGTTACTTCTCTGGCTTATCTGCAGAAAATGCTACAAAGATTTTCCATTCTTTCCACAGTACACAGCTCTGTACCCCACAGCCTTTCCTACCTTTTTTTTCTGCACAAATGTGTACCATCTTCTGTGCTATACTTCAGTGCCTCAGATGTGGTGCATGAGGAAAGTTATTCAACTTCCGCTAGCCTAATCATTTCCCTCGTTGGGAAAATGCATGTGATCGTAGTAAGACTGTGTGAAGACTGAACAAATTAGTAAACATAAAGTTACATCATGGCATAAAGTGAATTAGTATTCAAAGATGGCCACATTACTATCCTTCCATTCTCAACTTTCTCTTCAGTCTAGAAACTGTGAACTGTTTGGAATGTAAGTTTTATTATTATTTAGATATACTAAGGTCAAGAGAGCAGGAGACACCACCACCGAAAAAACCTGTTAGGATACTCACAAATCTGAGGAGGAGAGAGCATGTCACATTGGGGCCCACACCGAGGGACAGGGGGACTGGAGGCAACACTGCAGTGCAGTCACTGTAGGCAGGCAGGGAAAGGCAAGCTTGATGTTGGTGTTATTGCAAGGTATTAACTCCTGGTGCTTAGGAAAGAGGGGAGTACAGCTAACTATGGCTCCTCCCCTTGCTCAGAGTTCACAGACAATCAAGGAATACTCAGAGGGAGGGACAAATGGAAATATATGTATTAGATTTGTTGTAAATGAAGCTGCACTGGAAAAACAGCATCTGCATCTGAGCACAAACTAGAGTATCTACATCCTTCCTTTAATGTGTACCTTCCCACCAGTTGATGGACAGCCAAAGGATGGCAGGTCTTTCTATAGGGAACAAAAGAGCAGATGACTCAAGGAGAAGTATTCTCAGAAAGACGTGGTCCCCAAGTGTGAGCTCATCACTCCAAACTCCATCTCCAGGCTCACAAGGGAACCAAATGCTTTCTCTTCCTTGGAGACAGTTGGCAAAAGGCAAGGGAAGCAAGTTAACCGCTTTCTCTAAAACTTCAGAAAGGAAGTATATTATTTTTATTATATTATCACTATTACTATTTATTATCTTCAGATGTTATTACTGGCCAAGCAAGGATGATGTGGCAGGATAAGAATAATGCTTCCTACAAATGTGTTTGTTCCATTTTAACTAACAACATCCACCTACTGCTTACTGAGCACCAGTTTTGTGCTGGGTCCTGGGGTGAAGAGATAGATCAGGTAAAGGAGAGCACTGAGCGCTGAGCAGATGCTTCTCCATGTTCTTATTAGAGTCACCATCCTACAAAAAAGCCTCTAACCAGGCCAGGGAGTTAGCTCAGTGGTTCCGGCGCCTGTCTTGCAAGTGCAAGGGCCCGGATTCGATTCCCTGGTAACCACATAACAATACTGGGTGTGGAGACCCACACCCAGCAGCAACCAGTACCACATACCACAGTGCCGGGCGTGGCAGCCCACGCCTGTAATCCCAGCACTCGGGAGGCAGAGGCAGGAGGATTGTGATGTGAGTCTGAGGCTGAGCTCAAGGCCAGCCTGAACCACAAAGCAAGACCCTGTCTGAAAAAACCTAAAAAAAAAAAAAAGCCTCTAACCTACACTCATAGGCTAGCAGGAGAAGGGAAGTAGAATATGAAACAAATCACATAAACGTAAGCCACAGATCTATGCAGGTAGTAAAGACAATAGATATTTTAAATTTGTCTACCCTCAAAATAACCCAACTCTACTTTCTAAGAGCTAGAACAGGGTGGTTGTTGATTACCTTCCCAGCACACACACACATACACACACACACATACCATGCTGTAAAACGGACTTGGAGTGGATAAGACAGGTCCTCACAGAAATTCAGAAAGGCCATTTATAAGGCATCCAATGTCACATTTCTAAACACTGGCCTTATAGCATCTACAGAAGTATGAGATGCAATGTTTGCATTCTAAAATGAAAAAATATATTAAAAATGACAAACATTATTCCAAAGATACTAATGTTAAATGTAAATTTGTGATGGTGAACTGGTACAGAAAACAGAAAAGCAAAACAAGGAAAAATTATTGTAGTTTAGCATTAACAGCACAGGATTTCTGGAGGAGTCAGGACTGGTCTGGAATTTTTTTTTAATTTTCTGATCTTTATTGGTACATTACATATATGCATCATGATTGCACTCCATAATGGGGATTTCTACCAGTATAAAACACAACTTAATTCTCATTTTTTCCCACAGCCCTACCCACCCTATACATAAAATTTGTTTCCTTACTTTTTTGTTACAATCTCATCATTTTTCCCACTTCACCCTATTTTACATTGAGCATTTTCTATTTCACAATGTATAACATACAATTCTAGGACTCATTTACGTCTTTATTTTCTCATACCAGAGAAAAGATGTGATATGTACCTATCTGTGCCTTATTGATTTCACTTATGAGGATATACTCAAGGTATGTCCATTTAAGTAGAAATGATTCAAACTTATCATTTTTTATGGCAGAGTAATACTTAATTCTGTAGAAGAACCACAGCTTTTTTATCCAGTCTCCAGTTGATGGACACTTGGGTGGTTTCCAAGATATAGAAATCACAAATTGGGCTGCTATAAACATGGGTGCACATACGTCACTGTGATAAAAGTCTTTTAATTCCTTTGTGTATATACCTAGCAGGACAATGGCTGGGGGGGGGGGTTGTATGAGTCTACAGTCCCTCCAAAAGTGCAGAAGGGTTCCTTCTTCTCCACAGCCTCGCCAACATTTGCTGTTGGCTGATTCTGAAATTGCACCCATTCTATGTGGAGTGAGATGAAATTTTAATGTTGTTTTCATCTGCATCTCTCGAATGACTAATGATGTTGAGCATTTCTTCATATGCTTCTTAGCTGCTCTTACTTCTTCCTCTGAAAAATATCTGTTCATTTCAGATGCCCATGTTTGAATTGAGTCATTAAATTTGGGTGGACTGATTTTTTTGAGATCTTATATATTCTAGATAGTAGGCCTTTGTCTGAGGAAAAACTGGTAAAGATTTTTTCCCACATTGTTGGTTGCCTGTTTGCACTGTTGGTGGTTTCCTTTGCTGTGCAGAAGCTTTTTAAAAGAATGAGGTCCCATTTGTTGATTTCCTCAGCCAATTCTTGTGCTATAGTTTTGTTCATCAAGTCTTTCCCTAAGCCAATGTCTTCGAGAGTTTTACCTAATCTGTCTTGAAGCAGGTTTAGAGAGTCTGTTTTCATATTTAGGTCTCTTATCCACTTTGATTTTAGCTTGGTACACGGTGAAAGAGTTAGATCTAGTTTTAGTCTTTGGCAAGTTAAAGCCCAGTTGTTCCAGCACCCTTTGTTAAAGAGGCTATCTTTCCTCCATTGAGGATTTTTGGCTCCTTTGTCACAGATCAGGTGGCTCAGTGTATCTGGAGTAGTTTCTGGATCTTCTAGTCTACTCCATTGATCATCAGGTCTGTTACTTTGCCAGTACCACGCAGTTTTTATCACAGTGGCTTTATAGTATAGTTTCAGGTTCAGAGTTGTAATACCCCCCACCATGTCTCTGTTGCTTAGAATTGCTTTGGCTATTCTAGGTCTTTTGTGGTTCCAGATGAAAGTTTGAATTTTTTTCTCTAGGTCTGTGAGATATGCTGTTGGGATTTCAATCGGGATGGCGTTGAATGTGTAGAGTAGTTTTGGGAGTATAGCCGCTTTGACAATATTGGTTCTTCCTACCCAGGAGCAAGGTATGTCTTTCCATTTTTGGATATCATCTTCTATCTCCTTTTTCAGAGTGCTCAGAGTAGAGGTCTTTCACCTCCTTTGTTAGATTGATTACTAGGTATTTTATTTTTTGCAGAGCTATTGTGAAAGGGACTGACTCTCCAATTTCTATCTCAGTGGGTCTACTGTTTGTGTATATGAAGGCTATTGATTTTTGAATGTTGACCTTGTAACCAGCTACATGGCTAAAACTGGCAATTAGGTCCAGCAGTTTTTAGATTGAGTTTTTAGGATCCTTTAGATAGAGTATCATGTCATTAGCAAATAATGACAATTTAACTTCTTCTTTTCCAATCTTTATTCCTTTTATTTCTTTCTCTTGCCTAATTGCTATGGCTAATATTTCCAGAACTATATTGAACAGTAGTGGTGAGAGAGGACACCCTTGTCTTGTTCCTGATCTTAGTGTGAAAGGTTTCAATTTTTGACCATTTAGTATGATACTGGCTGAAGGTTTCTCATAGATAGCTTTTATTAGTTTGAGATAGAGACCATCTATTCTGATCTTCTGTAGAGTTTTGAACATAAATGGATATTGTATTTTGTCAAACACTTTTTCTGCAT
>PVIR01044802.1:0-11031 GCA_004026965.1 Petromus typicus
CCTGGCACTGTGGTATTTGGTGAAGAAGGGATTACAGGTATGAATTACCATGCCTGGCATTGTAGTATATGGTTACTGGGGATCAAACTAGAGACTCTGCAGTTATAAGCCAGGCGCCAGAACCACTGAGCTAAATGCCTGGCCTATGCAGTGCAGGCTGGCCTCAAACTCATGGCATTTCTTCTGCCTCCTGAGTGCTGTGATTACAGAGATGTGCCACCACCAGGCCTGATTATTTTTACCTTTAAAATTCTACCATTTTATGCGGAGAGGTGGTGCATGCCTATAATCCCAGCACTTGGGATGCTGAGGCAGGAGGATGTTGGCAAGTTTGAGGCCAGTCTGGACTCCATAATGACCTCAAGGCCATCTGAACTATACAGCATGACTCTCAAAAAAACCAAAAAAATAAAAAATATAAAAATAATACGTTCTATCTTTTACCACCTGAAAATGATTAGGTTTTATGTAGTCAAATGTATTTATCTTTTCTGATATTGTTTACATTATCTCTACATTGTCTGTCTTATTGAATAAATATCATGTAGACATTAGCCACCCATCACGACACCTGACTAGTTCTTTGTTGCCTGGTGTAACTTAGTGAGCTGCTACTAAACCCCAGGTCTGCAGATAGAGTTGTTCTGCACATGGATGGTTCTATGCTGAAATTTGAAAGAATAGCAATACTATTGTGAGAAAAGCTTTGTGCTGGGAGTTCTGGGAGAACCACAGGCAACCTGCTTTGTGCACTTGCGTCTGTCTGAGGCAGGTGTATTTATTCCAACTTTGAAGCACCTGTTTCCTTCAGCATTCATTCCCTGGGGTCAGCCGAGCTGTGGCTGCTGGAGCTACAAGAAAAAAATAAATATCAGTCAGACAGACTGCTTAGAAAAACTAAAAAAAAAAATGAGATAGGTAAGAAAATGTGAGAGGGTGGGGATTTAGCACAGTGATTCCAGGCCTGCCTTACAAGCACAAGGCCCAGAGTTCAGTCCTTGGTAACCACATACCACAATGTCTGGCATGGTGATTCACGCCCACCAGCAATCAGTGCCACACTTACAGTGCCAGGCATGGTGGCTCATGCCTATAATCCCAGCACTTGGGAGGCAGAGGCAGGAGGATTGCTGTGAGTTTGAGGTTCGCCTGGACTCCATAGTGAGCTCAGGCCCAGCCTGAACTACAAAGTAAGACCCTGTCAAAAAAACAAAACAAAACAAAACAAAAAAAAACCAAAACCAGTTTTCTTCTGGGTAGTTTCAAAGAAGAAAAAATAATTGATTAGTGGCAGAATTTTGAGTCTGAGGGGTTTTTTTTTTTTTTTTTAGGTTTTTTGAGACAGGGTCTTGCTTTGTAGTTCAGGTTGGCCCTGAGCTCAGCCTCAGACTTACATCAGAGCAATCCTCCTGCCTCTGCCTCCCGAGTGCTGGGATGACAGGCGTGAGCCACCACGCCCGGCACTGTGGTATGTGGTACTGATTGCTGCTGGGCATGAGTCTCCACGCCCAGTATGGTATGTGGTTACCGGGGATCGAACCTGGGTCCTTGCGCTTGCAAGACAGGTGCCGGAACCACTGAGCTAACTCCCCGGCCCCGAGTCTGAGTTTTTTCAACAATAACTAAGGCAGTGATTAAACATATTTCAGTCAGTATATGATTGCAATAGGGAAATTTCCAGTCTGAACTGAACTCAAGTTCCATTTCAATGAGTACAAAGGTGACTGGACCTTTTATTTATCTTTTCATTATTTGTACGTGTGTGTCATAAGTAATGATTACATTCACCATGGTGTAACTAGACATTTTAAAGGGAGAATGAGGCAAGAGGGAAGAAGTGAGGAAAGGATCAGTAGACACAAGGCAATGAAAAATAAAGAGCAGGAAGTGAAAGTTAGCCTGTGTGCAACCATCTGTGTTTGTTGACTGGCTTTTAAATGGATTTATTAACTGACTCAAAGTTACCCTCTCTCCCTCCCACAGAGGCTGAGAGATAGAAGATCTATCTTCATATATTGGTTGGAACGACTGTAAATTCTTGGCAGTTTTATCTCAGGCAGTTACCTTCAGAGGGAGCAGAGCTAATGTAGGAACACACCTTTTTGGTCTGTTAGAAATTTGTTAAAGATTTGTGTAATTTTTTTCTTCTTTTCCTGGAGACAAGGTCTGGCTGTGTGTTCAGGCTGGCCTTGGGTTCACTACAAAACCCAGGCTGGCTTCAAACTTGTGGTGATCCTTTTGCCTCAGCCTCCTGAGTGCTAGGGTCACAGGCATGTGTCACCATACCTGGCAAGGTTGGTGTAATTATATAAAGGCCAAAATTTTCAGTTAGTGAAGGCTCAGAAGGACCTGGTTGGAGTTTGGTCAGGAAGCAATGGTTTTCACTATTTGTTTTCCTAAAGAGACTCTTTTGGGCACCATCCATTTGACTAAATATTTGTCGTGTTACTTTAAAAAAAAATCTCATGCAGGTCTTCTCACTATGTAGTTGAGGCTGTCCTTGAACTCCCTGTGTGACCCAGGGTGGCCTCTAGTGTCAGAGCCGCTCCTTGGAAATTTAGCCATTCTCCTTTAAGATGGTTCCCTCTGGTGCTGCACTGAGTTATCATCAGGAGTTCTGCACTGCTAAGGGGGCTACCAAAGGTCAGTGTCAAAGATCTGCAAACCACTCTGTGGTTGCTGCCCAGGCCGATTTAAAATTAACCCTGAGATGGCTTGTTCCTGAGGAAGTGGGCTAAATGACCTACATCCCCAAGGTATGCATGATAACAATTCAGTTAAACAAGAACACCATGTTGGCGAGATTGATTGTGTTTAATCTCTATACTGTGACATGTGAGATAATTAAGTAACATGGCACAACTCTTGTTCTTTCCTGATGGATTAACAACTGTATCAGAATATACAATGTATAGCTGTGGTTAGGTTAAAGTCCTAAGGAAGTATTAACCCAGATAGAAATCTTTATGGAACTGAGAATTGATTACCTGAGTTGCTGTATTTGCTTGATTCTTTAAAATATCTTGTGATTGTTCTTAACCTTTGTGCATGATTGATGAAGTCATTCTACAGACCTAGTTTTTAGGGTATAAAAGAGACCTGAGAAATAAACACGGCGCTCACTCGGTATTGACTGATGAGCCCTTCTAAGCTTGGCTGTCCTGTCAATTGTTTCTTCTCATTCTAACCCCTGCGGCTCGAGGAGCCCGTTGCTCTGCCTTGCTGGCCCCGGCACTCCAGCAGTGCAGGTGCCACCCTGCCTGACTTACCTTGTAATTATACTTCGTATGTGTGGTAACATTTTCTCCATGATTTTCTAACCTGTTTTGAGTTTTACTGGCAAAATTATTTAGAAAAAGCAAGAGGGCAGAATGCTTCTCATCTACTGTTTTGCAAATATTTTGAACTATTTCACTGAAGTACCTCATTGTTCAAGTACTTCTTTCACAAGGTTTCAGTATCAGAAGTCAGCTTTTGGATATTACCCTTGGGTTAAAAGTCACTGGCCAACTTTAATCAGTCAATAAATATTTATTGAGTGCCTTTTATATTTAAAGCACTGAGGGTATAGTGGTCATAAGATGGTTGGAATGGAAGCCCCAAAACTAGGGTTTAGTTTTTTTCTTTGTCATTTGTAGATGTAGTGAAAGGGGGACTAAATTTCCTTATGCTTCTGTTTTTAAGTAGAAGTTTTTTTTATTTCTGGAAGCATTTGCATCTATCTTCACCCATGAAACCTTCACACCCCCTTCTCAGTCTTTTCCTTTGGTCTGCTATCACCCCTTTAATATGCCAGCTGTTTGTTTGCTTGCTTTTTCCTCACATCTTATCTATGTGGCTCACTCCCTCACTTCCTACAAGTTTTTACTTAAATATCACCAACTCAATGAAACCTACTCTACCTCTCTATGTATTTGTGTATCTATCCATCCATCTGGAAAACTGGAGAGTTATGCTGGCTGTGGGGATGCATGCTTGTAATCTCAGCATTTGGGAGGCTGAGGCAGGAGGATCACCAAGAATCACCAAGAGGCCAGCCTGGGCTACACAGTGAATTTGACTGTACTTCCTTCAGTGTCTGCTTGCTCCATACAGTGCTGGAATCCTTCAGTTTTTCACCTTTTCCTCTCAAGATGTCCTCTTTGCTCCTCTGAAACCAAGCCTGCTATCAACAGGTTCTCAGTAATTTCTTCAACCTTGTCACGTCCTGTTCCTGAGGGCTACTCATCTGGCATCGAACCACGGGCGGGAGTCGTCACGTGGAGACGAAATGGTGGAGAAGCCTTTATTGCCAGTACTTTCAGCACTTATATACAGCCCCACTTCCTTGTTCCCAACCACCCCAAACCAGTCTTATATAGGGGGCAATCTCTGTCTCTCTATTTTCCCTTAATCACTGTGGCCCGGAGGAGCCCACTATGTACATGTCACCTTGCACTTCCTTTATGGAGCCAGCGTTGTTTAGGCCCAGGGGACCCCACATTTCCCCCCTTCTTCTTTAGATGCCAAAAGGCTCACCAGTGCCTGTCTTAGGTTGAGGACGATGCACTTCACTGCTTACCCGTCATTGGTGTACCAGTGGCACCGGCGGATACCCCTGTCTTAGGTTGCTAATGCTGCATCTCCTTCTTACCCATCTTTGACTACCTGGCCATCATACTGAGCCAAATGTGGGAGGAGGGGTCTCCAGCTTCCATCGCCACGAGGGCCTGATGTACATGTAGCTGTTGATCATTGAGTTTTTTCCAGACACACAGAGCAAATATCACAACTCCAAACCCCAATAACAACAATATCCCCAGGGACTGAACCATCAATGGAGGAATCTCCCGAATAGCAGATCGCTTGTCGTCCTTCTGAGCCTCCGTCACCCTCAGTGCCACCCTCAGTGGGTGGCGCAAGAGCGCTGGCAAGACAACCAGCACCAACCTTCTTGAAGGGAATTATGAAGAAAGAATAGGGCATGAGCGGAATGCAGGGGTTATTTGCTGAAAAATTAAGGTGGGCAATGGCAAAGCAGAGCGTGTGGGACAATTGGAAGGCCTCTGTGGTATTGGTCAGCGTGCCATCAAAAGGGACGACGGCCTTGCCCACGTCTGCGTTGGTCATGAAGATGGAGGGGAAGAAGAGGGCGTCAGTCCCTGCTGGCTGAAGAATCGATGGGTTCTGGACAAACGCCCATCTTGTCTCGCTCTCTGGGTGTGTGAACGGGATGCACAAGACGAGAAGGAACCCAAACAGGAGCATCAGCATCTGTTGGATAAACACAAACAGAGCCCCTGCTGGCCACCAGCATGGGGTCAGGGCCTTTTCATGTGCCCATTAATATCTTTCCATATGACCACAGGAAGGTTTGAATCTACCCATGGCTTTACATGTTTATCCATTGCAGCGTTTCCTGAATTATCTGTTGTCAAATAGTTGAGTGTCAAAAGCACTTGGTGGAGTTGATTAGAAGGAGACTGAGGTAAAGACAGAGGCCCCCCTCGTTGCTTTTCTAAGTAGTTTTTTAAAGTTTGGTTGGCTCTTTCTATAATTCCCTGCCCAGTGGGGTTATAAGGAATGCCAAATTTGTGTTTAATGCCCCACGTGCGAAAGAAACATTCTAGCTGTTTGGAGCTGTAGGCAGGGGCATTATCAGTCTTAATAGCCTTAGGAATACCCAGATAAGCAAAAGCTGCAAGGCAGTGTGCAATCACATCTTTTCCTTTTTCTCCCATTTTGGCCGAGGCGTAGATTGCTCCTGAGCAGGTGTCTATGCACACGTGTACATATTGTGAGCGGCCAAAGGGGGCGTAATGGGTGACATCCATCTGCCACAAATCTAGTGGGCGAATTCCTTTGGGGTTAACAGCATAGTTGGGTGAATGGATAAAAGGTGCGCACTGCGGACATGGGGTGACTGTCTGTAGAGCTTGCTCTCGAGGGATATTGCAGCGTTGTCTAAGAGATTGGCTATTAAGGGGGAATTTAGTATGTAATTCTTGGGCCGTTTCGACAGAGAAAGTGAACAAAGTGTACAAAGCCTTGTCGGCCTGATCATTTCCCGCTGCCAAGGGGCCAGGGAGCCCAGAATGCGCCCTAATATGTGTGACGAAAATGGGGTGCCTTCTTTGTCTAATTAATTTTTATAGCTCATCAAGCGATCTAAACGTTGGCAGGGAGGAGCAAAGGGGTGAGGTCTCAATACCAGGAAACAACCCTGCAAGGTAGACACTATCTGTGTAAAGATTTATTGGCTCTTCTCTAAACCTCTGTAAAGCTACCAGAACAGCAGCGATCTCTGCCTGCTGAGCAGAGCACTTGCCTACTACAAGTGTCTCGCAGACATCCCTGGAGACAATGGCGATCTTGGTCTGCGAGGTGCATCTGTGAACACCAGTCATGCCTCAGGCACAGGAGCCGAATGGACTATTTTGGGGAATATCTCTGGGTGCTGTTTGCAACTTGTCTGAAGGGTAGCGGTTGTCAAAAATGCTTTCTATTTTGCTTAAAACAACGGTCCATTAATTGGCCTGTAGGAACTGGAGTTCTTGTTTGCCATAAGGTGTGATAACTTGTGAGGGAGGCACCCCAAATACCCCGATGGAGCTCTTATATGCTTTGAAAATGAGCCTTGCTACCAAAGAGGGGTATGGTTCTGTGACCCTGGGAGATCCTGAGGTCAGGTGAACCCAGAGAATAGGAGATCTCTGCCAAAATACTCCTGTGGGAAGAAATGCTGATGGAAAAACAACAAAAGAAATGGCTCTGTGACACTTAATCGGGCTCCACAGGCTTGGGACAGTGCATCTTCAACCTGTTGAATGCACTGTCTCGCTTCAGGGGTGAGTTTTTTTGGTGAATTTGGGTCAGGGGGCCCTCGAAGGATGTCAAAAAGGGTCCGTAGCTCTCCTGTGCTTATTTTTAAATATGGTCGAATCCAATTAATGTCTCCCAGTAATTTTTGAAAATCATTAAGAGTGTGCAGCAGGTCAAGCCTGAGAGTGATCTTTTGCAGCCGCACAGTATCTGGAAAAATAGTAGTTCCCAGGAACTCATAAGGTGCAAAGTGTTGCACCTTATCTGGTGCTACCTGTAACCCTGCTCTGCCTAAGTTTTTGCACACATTACCAAAAGCTTGATACAGCTGCTCTCTATTTCTTCCTGCTAATAGAATGTCATCCATGTAATGAATGAGGACAATATCAGGGAAGCTCTGTCTTACGGGTGCTAGGGCCTGAGCCACGAACACTTGACATAAGGTGGGGCTGTTGGCCATTCCCTGTGGCAGAACGTCCACTGGTATCTCTGATTAGGCCCCTCACGGTTTGTGGAGGGCAAGGTGAAAGCAAATCTCTGCCTGTCTTTTGGATGTAACGGACTAGAAAAGAAACAGTCTTTAATATCAAGGACAATGACCTCATAATCTTTAGGCACGGCCGACAGCACGGGTAGACCAGGCTGCAGTGGTCCCATAAGCTGCATAGTCTCATTAACCCTTCTTAGATCTTGTAACAATCTCCACTTTACTGTTACCCCTTTCTTTTGTATGACAAAAATAGGTGTATTCCAGGGTGATACAGAAAGTTCTAAATGTCCCTGTCGTAGCTGTTGTTGGATGATCTCTGAGGCTGCATGTAACTTCTCTCAGGTTAGAGGCCACTGCTCGACCCATACAGGTGTTTCTGACTTCCACTCAATGGGAAGAGAAGTAAGAGCAGCGGCCCCTACGAGAAAGGGTACCCGAAGCCTTCTCTATCACCTTTCCAAGAAATTTTTTCTGCTACTAGTTGTGTGTCTCCTTGTAGATTTTTTCCTAGCCCTCTACCGGGGTTATATCCCTGTCACAACATCATACTTTCAGCAACAGTATGACCACTCAGGTCTTGTGAAGGGCCCAGGAGGACATCCATCTGTTGTAGAAGGTCTCTACCTCACAAGTTTGTGGGGAGTCCCTTAACTACATAGGGCCTAAAATATACTGTCTTTCCCTCACACTTCCATGAGAGCATTTCAGCACTCTGCTGTGGTGTGCGCAGCGCGCCTAACCCCAGTAGACTTTGATCAGAGTCACTGAGCTCCCAGCCCCGTGGCCAATGTCTGTCTGAGACTATGGAGACGTCCTCCCCAGTGTCAAGCAGTCCCCTAAAATGTTTATCTCCTATTGTGATTTCTAGCTCGGGGCGCCCTCGAAGGGAGCGTACCCAATTAACCTGTAACAAATTGGATCCGCTCGACCCCAAGGCCGCAGGGCCTCTCTGTAATAGATCCCTGTACACTTCTGCTCTGGAAGCGGGAGGAGCAACAGTTATGCAATGTACTCTCCTGGTGGCACATAAACCACTTCCTTGAGAGAGGCCGCCAGGATCTTTATTTCTCCAGTGAAATCAGGGTCGATGATGCCTGGGATGACTTGTACTCCCGCAAAAGCTGCGCTTCCCCTTCCCAGCACTAGTCCCATGGTTCCTATCGGTAACGGTCCATAAACTCCCGTGGGGTGCACCTGGACACCATTTTCAAGGGTCAGTACTGCTGCGGCGGAGGGGCAGAGGTCCAGTCCTGCGCTCCCTGGGGTGGCTCGGACAAGTCTATCAAAGCCTCGTGGGCCGGGAGCTGCATTGCCTTTTCTGCCTCCTGAGGTGGCAGTGTTAGGCTTGTGCAGAGCCCCTCCGGGAGACGCACCCCAGAGAGACACGCGGTCAGAATATCGATGCAACAGCAAGAGGATTATTTGAGTACCAGTGCTGGGACTGTCCTGACACGCAGGAGAGGAACGGCCCTGAGTTACAGAGGTTTACAATTTTTATACTCGAGTCTCTAGCTTAAGCAAGGTGTCTCTATTTCATTGGCTTAGCAAGCTGACTTTCGAATTTATTGGCTATGTTCTTAGCTTTAGGCAGGGTGTCCTTATTTTATTGGAGGGTGACTTTTACACTGCCTGTGGTTTTAACTTTCTCATAGTTGGGATTTCTGGCAAGTTTCCTGACTCCGTGGTCAAGGGATTTCTATCTTTATCAAACCTTGATCTACAATCCCTACTCCAGTGCTACCCCTTTTGACACTGGGGACAGGGGGTAGGGGGTCTATTGGGAGGTGGCAGAGGCGATTCCTGTGCACCCTCATAGTCGCCCTGTTTGAGCTTTCGCTTTGGGCAATCTCTCTTAGTATGTCCTATCTTGCCACAGCTGAAGCAACCCTTATTCTGACGCGCGGGAGTGACTGCAGCTGCTAATACTTGGGCCAATTGGTGTGATGGGGGGTCAATGTCCCGCACAATCTAATGTAGTCATTTAGACTCTGGTCTCGGTGGGGGCGGATTGCGTCTTGGCAGAAGGAATTTGCATTTTCTTTCTTTCTTTTTTTTTTTTTTAGGTTTTTTTTGAGACAGGGTTTCGCTTTGTAGTTCAGGCTGGCCCTGAGCTCAGCCTCCAGCTCACATCACAGCAATCCTCCTGCCTCTGCCTCCCGAGTGCTGGGATTACAGGAAGGGCGCTTGCAAGAAAGGCGCCGGAACCACTGAGCTAACTCCCCGGCCCCAAGGAATTTGCATTTTCATAAGCTAGTTGGCAGACTGTGGGCATCGCCGCTGAATTGGAACCAAAGATTTTGGAAGCGGTGTTGAGCAGCCTGGCGGCAAAGTCTACGAAAGGTTTGTTAGGGCCTTGGATGATTTTGCTCAAATGAGGTGAGGTACCATCTACGTCTGGCAACTTTCTCCACGCCCTAGTCGCATTACTGGCTATCTGGGCATACATGGCTGGGTCATAGTAAATTTGTCGCGCGATCGTGTCAAAATTGCCTGAGCCCGTAAGCATATCTAGGTTACGATCAGGATGTCCCCCCCAGCACTTGTTTGTGCCGCTGTGCGGGCCAATTCTTGGAATTCACTCCTCCACAGGAGAAAATCTCCGGGTTTAAGAGCTGCTCACGCTGCCTACACCCAATCAGCTGGAGTTAGAATCTGTTCACTAAGTGAATTAATCATAGCTAATGTGAATGCCGCTTGGGCCCCAAAATTTTCAACCACTAGCTTTAACTCTACAGCTGCACTACCCCCCCCCCCTTGTAGATTAGGCATTTCAGTAACAGGAAACGCCTGAAATTGAATGCGGGTGGCGCCTTCTTCTACACAGGAAGCCGGGCAAGGAGGGGCAGTAGGCTCGGGCGCCATCTTAGGCACGCCTTTCGAAAATGCTGATCGCGCATCTCGTCTATACGCCTCTGTTTAAGATCTTTCAGCGTATTTCTGGTCTCTCTAGCAGCCTCTTCTAAATGCACGACCTGTAGCTGCTCCTCTAGTTTCTCTATCTCTTGTTCTAGCCTATTCTCCTCTGCTTCACTGTCTTAAGTCTTCATCATCAGTGTGAGTCTGTAAATCACTCTTCCCCGCTGGTACCGCTGTCCGGATTCGGACCGCGATCTTCACGGAGGAGACCTCTGCGGCGCCTTCGCGATCTTTCCCTGAGCGAACGTCCTTCGATCTTTGCCATTTGTACTTCCAGTTTTTCCCCCTGCCGTAAATCTAAATCCTGAAGTGACTGTTGGGAGACCTCCTCTTGGACATCTTGGAGGATCCTCTCACTATCCTCAAGGGCCTCTTTCACTTTGGCCTGGTTAGTCAAAAGCGCATCACGCACCAGCCTCCAGAGGGAGAAGGCACCACGGGGAAAGAGATCGTTTTTGACATGGTCCCAGTCAGACAACATGACGCTTCCGACATGCCGAAACCAAGGACTGAAACGATTGACAGTCTCTACCAGTACCGAGGCACTGTCTGCCTTAACAGAGTGCCATTTTGTTGTAGGAGGAGGCGGACCTGCCGCTCCATAACCTGTCTAGAGTGGGAGGACCCCCATAGCGAGCCGGTCCTGAAATCAATACACCCCTACTTACTGTGCCGGCCCGGGGTGGCCCAGTGGCAAGTCCTCATGATGCCAGATCTCAGTTGGGACCTCCAGTTGTTGGTCCCGTTCCAGAGGGCTACTCATCTGGCATCGAACCATGGGCAGGAGTCATCACGTGGAGACGAAATGGTGGAGAAGCCTTTAT
>PVIR01044803.1:0-11031 GCA_004026965.1 Petromus typicus
CAGCAGCAGCAGCAGCAACAACAACAACTACAAAAACAGAAGAGAAAAATAGACAGATTGAAAAAAACTGGATCAAAACAGGATCAAAATTCATCAGGTCAGACTTTAAATCCTGTATCATCGTGTCATCACCCAGAGTGTATGAGTTCAAAACAGGTAACCCTGCCTTCAGGGCGTTGCTGGTGGTAGCAGCTCTCAGAGCATCTCTCTTGGCTGGTTTTACCCACTGCCTTTAGATCTTCTGGCTTCATATTTTCAGCTGCTTTCTCACAGCTTCACGTACTTTCCTCCCAGGGCACACTAACTGGCTTCATGGCGTTCTTTGAAATATGGGTGGAATCCTCTATGAGCTCCCGACTCTCATCTTGCATTCCTGTAAAATCACTTCATGTGAATGATGCTAAAAACTGCCACCAGCCTATGTTAGTCTCCTTGCGTCATGGATACAGAGTCTTCAAGTTCCTGGATGATTGAGCACAGGGAAGAGGGAAACAGTTTAACATGTGTCTCTCTCCTCAAAGTAAGACTTTTCAGCTTTTAAAAAAATAATGAGGGCCAGAGATTTAGCTTGTTGTTCTGGTGCCTGTCTTGCAAGCCCAAGGACCTGGGTTTGATTCCCAGTAACCACATACAACAATGTTGGGCATGGAGACTCACACCCACCAGCAGTCAGAACCACATACCACAGTGCCAGGAATGGTAGCTCATGACTGTAATGCCTACACTCGGGAGGAAGAAGCAGGAGGATTGCTGTGATGTGAGTTTGAGGCTGAGTTCAGGGTCGATCTGAACTACAAAGTGAGACCCTGTCTCAAAACAACAAGAACAAAACAAAAACAAAAAAGTTATGAAAAAACCCCTTAAATTTCTAATAACATAAAGATTTTATAATTAATATATTATAATATTAATTGATCTTAATATTATAATTAATTAATATTATAATTACTAGTACAATATATTATAATATAATTATATTTTATAAATAATATAAATATAATATAAATAATATAAAGTATCAATAGTTAGTGCTATTAACTATTATCTTCAGAGTAGTTACTCAGAGTACAATACATAGACAAAAAAGATTCTGTCTTATAAAGAGAAAGGAGCTGATAATATCTGTTTCACTCTTGGAATCTCCAGCCTGCAATGGAGCCTGCTCATTCTTAGCATGCTCTCAAGAAATTTTTCCTGTTGTCCCAGTGTGAAGCACTAGGCTTTTTTTTTATTTCTTCAGTTTTCATTTTTGTTTATACATGTTTTCAGTACATCATAAATTAGATTCCTTATGAGGAGCTGATACATGTACCTGTCTTAATTTTTAAAAACTCTTTTCTCTCCTTTCTCCTTCTTCTACTAGTTCCCTTCCCACATAAGAAAACTCAAACTTCTTATTTTTTATTGTCTATCTTTAAAAAAATTCATACTTTGGGTTTTTCATGCAGATTAAACCATGCAATATTTATTCTTGAATGTTTGGCTTATTTCACTTAAAATAGTGTTGAGGTGCTTCCATTTTCCTACAAGTGACTCAAGTTGATCCTGCATTATGGCTCGACTGTGTATAAATATCATATTTTCTTTGCTCATTCTTCTTTGTTGGGCACATAGGTCACTCCCACCAGTTAGCTATTATGAATTTTGCTGCTATAAATATGAGTACTACTGTAATATAATGGAGACACCAAGAAAGCGAATAGCTAAGTCAAATGGAATACTGATTATAGTAGGGTTTGAATTACAGTCCCCTTTCAAATGTAGAAGAATTCCTTTCCCCCCAAACCCTAACCAGATTTTGTTACTATTTAATTTTTTATGATGGCCATTCTTTCTGGAGTAAGATGGAGTCATACTGTGGTTTTAATTGCATTTCTGTAATGGCCAGAGATGATGAACAATTTTTCATGCATTTATTGGTGTTCATATTTAAAAAAAATTTTTTTATTGTGAAATAGGTACATTTTATATACTTATCATGATCATACTCAACACTAACAATTTGTACCAGTATAGGACATGACTGGATTCTCATGTTTTCCCCTTCCTCTACCCACCCCACACCCCCACCCTCTATATACATAAGCTTTGTTTCTCTTTCTCATTTTGTAGTTCAGGCTGGCCCTGAGCTCACTATGTAGCCCAGGCAACCCTTGAATTCACAGCAATCCTCCTGCCTCTGCCTCCTGAGTGCTGGGATTATAGATGTGAGGCACTATGGGAGACCAGGGGAAGGGAACGTAACTAGAACTTTTGCATTAGTCTCTAGTCTCCAGTGAGTTGACAGCACACAGTGAAGTAATTACAATTAGACAGAAATGAGGCTTAGAGAAGATTCTGAGCCTGGGCCTGATTCATGCAGCTTTGGGCAAAAAGGACCCAGACCAGAAGCTTGCCACACCTTTTATTTCCCCAGACCCAAGCAGCCTTCTTTCATTCCATACATTCCAAATGACTCAGGAGGGCAGCGCAGAGACCTGACAAGTCCTTGAAAAATTATGCAGGTAAAGATCCCACAGGGCAAGGCAGACACCAGAAACTGTCCTTTAGAAGCTGTGCAGATCCTGGCGTGGCTCTGCCTGGAGGCTCCATGACATGTGTGACCACCGAGCTCCTGTGTTACCAGAGATTAAGGGTCAAGTGGAAGAGTCAAGTCCCCAAGTCCGTCCACAGGTGGGAGTGCTTGGCCCGGTCACAGTCTCACCTGTGCAATTACATCTCCCAAGCAGGATTGTCCCCAACAAGCCACCATGTGCAGCATTGTGGTATGTGGTACTGATTGCTGGTGGGTGTGAGTCACCACAAGCACATTGTTGTATGTGGTGACTAGGGATCAAATTTGGGAACTTGTGCTTGCAAGGCAGGTGCTGGAACCACTGAGCTAAATACCTAGCCTGGAGTTTGTACTTTTAATAATTGTCTATGTATTGGAGTTGCTCATGTTTTAATTTAGCCTTTTGTTTTGGGAGCTCTAATTTTTTTTTTTTTTTGAGACGGGTCTTGCTTTGTAGTTCAGGTTGACCCTCAGCTCAATATGTAGACCAGGTGAGCCTTGAACTCTCAACAATCTTCCTGCCTCTGCCTTCCAAGTGCTGGGATTACAGATGTGAGCCACCATGCCCACCCGGCACTGTGGAATGTGGTACTGATTGTTGGTGGGGGTGAGTCTCCACGCCTGGTATTGTTGTATGTGCAGGGATCGAATCCAGGATCTTGCGCTTGCAAGACAGGTGCCAGAACCACTGGGCTAAATCCCCAGATGAGATGAACAATTTCTTAGCAACCATGAGAGAGAATTCAAGTGAGACATGAAAAATTCTGGACAAAGGGGCCGGGGAGTTAGCTCAGTGGTTCTGGCGCCTGTCTTGCAAGCTCAAGGGCCCGGGTTCGATTCCCCAGTAACCACATAACAATACTGGGTGTGGAGACTCACGCCCAGCAGCAACCAGTACCACATACCACAGTGCTGGGCGTGGTGGCTCACGCCTGTAATCCCAGCACTCGGGAGGCAGAGGCAGGAGGATTGCTGTGATGTGAGTTTGAGGCTGAGCTCAGGGCCAGCCTGAACCACAAAGCGAGACTCTGTCTCAAAAAACCTAAAAAAAAAAAAAAAAATTCTGGACAAAAACAAACTCTGGGAGAGCAGGGATGAAGACATGAGAATCATGCTTAGAAAATGCTGGGAACCAGGCCAGTGGAAAGGCCCAGAATGGCATGTTATTGGGATCCTCTGTAGGGTCCAGAGCACTGATAGGCTGTGGAATCCAGTCCTTTATTTTATTTTACTTTTTTTTTGAGACAGAGTCTCACTCTGTGGTTCAGGCTTGACTTGAACTCACAGTATAGCCCAGGCTAGTCTTGAAATTATAGCATTCCTCATGCCTCAGTCTCACAAGTGCTTGGATTACTGATGCGTCCCCTCATGCCTGGCTTCCAGCCTTTAATCACCAACACAAACTCTACCTCCCTGTACTTCTTTCATCACTGGTACCTGATCCAGTCTCCACATAGGCATTCACTAAGACTAGAGAGCATTACAAGCCTAAGTCTTGGTCTCACAGTTCAGGAAAGCCAGTGATTTTCCCCTACTGGTTTCTGTAGGCTTTGTTTCTCTCACAGCTGTTAATCATGAAACCAAAGCAAAAGCCACACTGGTATCTCAGCAGTAGAAGTAACTGAGTGGAACCGGTTGTTGAGTTCACACAGTGCCCTTTCCCACCATTATTCCAATCTATTCAGAGAGAGGGTAAGAATGAATTGAGATAGTTTGCTGAGACCTGGGCCAGGTGCTAGATATGCAATTTCCATATTTGATTCACCCCCAGGAGGAAGACCTCAAAACAGTAAAAATGAATTTTGTAAAGATGCAAAACAAAGCTAACTGATGTTGTAGTTCATTTGTAGAAGTATTTAAAAGCTTAGTGAAAATATTTCAGTTAAATTTCCTGAGAAGTTCTAATTTTATGAGGGAAACCAATATGCCTGTTTAATGCAAGATGTTGTTTCTTGGTGGAGCAACTATTTCTCTTCAAATGGTAATAGGTAGGAAATGTTCAAGTTTTCCTTGACAGCCTAAGTGTTGGAATCTTCTTCAGTTCCATTCACTCACTAGTCTGTCAGAAGGTCAGTTTAAGGGCTCAGGATTTTCTATATGTAGGTTTCATGTGGCCTCTTCTTAAAAATCAGTTTGAGCTTTTTCAGAGCATGACGGTTGGGTTCAAAGGTAAGTGCTTTTAAATGGAGGGACTCCTCGTCCTCTTTACTGCCATCTTTTCCTAGTTGGAGGCATTTCTCACTTCTGCCTAAATGAAAAGGAAACAGGCTCTGCTTCTTGGAAGTATTTTCATTGTCTTGAAATGTAAAAAATTGTGTAGTTTGACTTTACACACATCTAGTTTTCTTGAAATTTGTTGTGAAGATCATTGTCCATCAATAATATAGTAATAAATTTTATTTGATTCCTTGATATTTGCTATTTTCATTGTCACTAAAAATCAGTAGACAAGGATTTTTAAAAAATAATATTGACTGAGGGAATGCATAATGCCTACAGCTGTACACAATAATGCCCATGGCACACATGGACATATCTTCTGCGAATACACGAACCACTATCATGCTATAAATCACTTGGTACAATGACATAATCACAATTATGGATGTGCCATCTATAAGTTTTAAAGCCTGGAACTGTGGAGTACAAAAAGAGTCAGAAAGCTGAGGAGTTAGCTCAGTGGAACTGTACGTACCTTGAAAGCACAAGGGCCTGAGTTTAATCCCTGATACTGAAAAAAAAAAAAGAGTGAGCGTTATGTACATTACTATGGACAAAATAAAATATAGTTTATCTTTAAAGTTGTATACATTTTCAAATATTGATATTCGGTGTAATTCATGATAAGAAACTTGCATAGAATTAAAAACTGATGATTACATCAAAAGTAATATAACTCATTATAAATCCCTATTTATATAATGCAGTAATCCACATATTTAAGAGATATGATATTTAGTTGTATATTCTGGAAAAAGTTTGTATGTAGAATTGCTACCCACCCAGAGGAAGTCCAGAGGATAATAAACACCTACTTTGAAAATTTGTACTTCAATAGAATGGAAAATGTAGAAGAAATGGATAGATTTCTAGACACATATGAACTTCCAAAGCTGAATAAAGAAGATATAGAAATGTTAAACACCCTAATTTCAATCTGTGAAATTGAAAATATAATAAAAAACCTGCCAACAAAGAAAAGCCCTGGTCCTGATGGTTTTACTTCTGAATTCTACGAAACTTTTAAAGAAGAGTTAATGCCTCTACTTCTGAAACTCTTTAATGAAATAGAAAGGGAAGCAATACTCCCAAACTCATTCCTGGAAGCAACCATTACCTTGATTCCAAAAGCAGAGAAAGACCCAACCAAAAAAGAGAACTACAGGCCAATATCCCTAATGAACATTGATGTAAAAATCCTCAATAAGATCCTGGCAAACAGAATACAGAGAATTATCAAAAAGATTATACACCCTGACCAAGTTGGATTCATCCCAGGGATGCAAGGATGGCTCAACATATGTAAATCAATAAATGTAATACACTGTATTAACAGACTCATGGACAAAAACCATATGGTCATCTCAATTGAAGCAGAAAAAGTGTTGGACAAAATACAATACGCATTTATGTTCAAAACCCTACAGAAAGTTGGAATAGATGATATCTATCTCAAACTAATAAAAGCTATCTATGAGAAACCAATAGCCAGCATCATACTAAATAGTCAAAAATTAAAACCTTTCACACTAAGATCAGGAACAAGATAAGGATGTCCTCTCTCACTACTTCTGTTCAATATAGTTCTGGAAATATTAGCCACAGCAATTAAGCAAGAGAAAGAAATAAAATAAACAAAAATAGGAAAAGAAGAAGTTAAATTGTCATTATTTGCTGATGACATGATACTCTATCTAGAGGATCCTGAAAACTCAATTCAAAAACTACCAGACCTAATCGCCAAATTTAGTTGCGTAGCTGGATACAAGGTCAATGCTCAAAATCAATAGCTTTTGTATACACAAACAGTAGACCCAATGAGAGAAATTGGGAAGTTAGCTCCTTTCACAATAGCACTTCCCAAAATGAAATATCTGGGAATCAATCTAACAAAGGAGGTGAAAGACCTCTAGTTTGAAAACTACAGCATTTTGAAAAAGGAGATAAAAGATGATATCAAAAAGTGGAAAGATATACCTTGCTCCTGGGTAGGAAGAACCAATATCATCAAAATGGCTCCTTCCCACAACTACTATATAGATTTAATGCAATTCCAGTTGAAATCCCAACAGCATATTTCACAGATCTAAAGAAAAATAAATCCAAACATTCATCTGGAACCACAAAAGACCTAGAATAGAGAAGGCAATTCTAAGCAACAAGGACATGGTGGGGGGAATTATGATCCTGAACCTGAAACTATACTATAAAGCTACTGAGATAAAAACTGCATGGCACTGGCAAAGTAACAGACCTGAGGATCAGTCTTTATAGTATTATCACACAAATATATCTTTTCACAAAGGAGATTATACTTTCTTACTGTACTGATAATAAACATTTCAGACAAAAATAATTTTACTAAATAATTCTTCACTCCCTTGGAACTTTTTTTTTTTGAGACAGAGTCTTGCTTTGTAGTTCAGGCTAGCCCTGAGCTCAGCCTCCAACTCATATCACAGCAATCCTCCTGCCTCTGCCTCCCGAGTGCTGGGATTACAGGCATGAGCCACCACGCCAGGCACTGTGGTATGTGGTACTGATTGCTGCTGGGTGTGTGTCTCCAGGCCCAGTGTTGTATATGGTTACTGGGGGACTGAACCTGGGTCCTTGCACTTGCAAGACAGGCACTGGAACCACTGAGCTAACTCCCTGGCCCCTCTTGGAGCTTTTTAAAAACATTTAAATTACAAAATTATAGTTAAGACATAAGAACATGGCTTTTAAAAAATGTACACTTCTTTAAATTACCTAACAGATCCAGTCTTCCAATAATTTCTGTTCTTATAATAAAACCAAAACTTCTCATTCACTTTATAAGAACAGATGTTAAAGAAAATTAATTTTGATTTTTAAATTTCTAACAAAGAAAGTTCTTCACACTGAAAGCAGGAAGTTAAGTCAAAAAGAGAAAGGACAGAAATAGTTCCTAATACTGGGCAAGCTGAAGTGCACACTTAAATATTAGTTATCCATTCTGAACCTAGAAGAGATAAATTAGTTTTGTTCAATGTTCTTTTTTAGGTTTTCATGTTAACTATTTCAGTGAATGATGCCACTTTTCTGAAGCAGAAAATATCTTTCTCAATACAGCTCTGAAGGCCTCTTTCACTTGCTGGTTCCTCAGAGTATAAATGAACGGGTTGAGCAAAGGGGCAACCGAAGTGTTGAGCACAGCTATTCCTTTGCTTAAAGTTACTCTTTCCTTTGCCGACGGCTTTATGTAGATAAAGATGCAGCTGCCATAAGTAATAGAGACGACAATCATGTGGGAAGAGCAGGTGGAAAAAGCTTTTTTCTTTTACTGAGCCAAAGGGAACTTGAGGATTGTCTTGATGATGTGAGAGTAAGAAAGGATTACTAGGAATAAGGTGATAATGAGTGTCACCACAGCTAAGAAAAAAGCAAGGGATTCTAGTACATGTGTATCTGAGCAAGAAAGTTGTAGGAAGGGAGAAACGTCACAAATGAAATGATCGATGATATTTGAGCTGCAGAAATCCAGGTTGAGACCCAGTATCAGAGGAGGAAAAATAACCAGGAAGCCGGTCACCCAGGAACTCAGGACAAGCCGATGGCAAACTCTGCTACCCATGACAGTGGTGTAATGCAGAGGTTTGCAGATGGCCACGTAGCGGTCATAGGACATGGAAGCCAAGGGGAAAAACTCTGTACCTCCCAGGAATATGTAAAACAACAGCTGAGATACACAGTCGTTATAGGAAATGGTCTTTTCCCCGGTTACAATGGTGGCGAGGAATCTGAGAATACAAGCGGTTGTGAATGAAATTTCCAGTAAGGAGAAATGACGGAGGAAGAAGTACATTGGGGTTTTGAGATGGGAATCCAGCAGGGTGAGGGCGATGATGGTCAAGTTCCCTGCCACACTCAACACATAATTTAGAAGGAGAAATAAGAAGACGACAATTTGTAACTGAGAATTCTCTGTCAGTCCCATAAGGATAAACTGTATCTGTCCTGTGTGATTCTTCATTTTTCCTTTGTCATCTCGCTGAAATTCTAGAAATAGAAATACATAAAATCAAGCTACATGAATAGGTGTCCATCACTTCCATTTCAGAGGTAGTTCTCCAAAAGAAAAAAAGTGTAGATTATAATATATAACAGAAAATTTTCACTAAAGTTTAAAAGTTCTGTGGAGTCAGCTCACTTTTGCAAATTGATGTGCACATCCTCTACCAGCTGATTATTTTCACCCTTCCACTTCAAATTTCTAGTTATTTAAAATAAGCAATTAAAAATATGTCCAACTGTTGAATAAATTAAATAGCATTCTTGCATCAGGATTCAAAAATTACCAACTTCGAAACTTAACTTCATCCAAAGGTAGTTATGCCTGTATAATGAATGAAGACCTACAGTTAGATCCAGAATCTTTAGATTTTATTTTACTTTATTTATTTATTTATTTATTTATTTATTTATTTATTTATTTTAGTGTTTTTGAGACAGGGTCTCACTGTGGTTCACGCTGGCCCTGAGCTCAGCCTCAGACTCATATCACAGCAGTCCTCCTGCCTCTGCCTCCAGAGTGCTGGGATTACAGGCGTGAGCCACCACGCCCGGCACTGTGGTATGTGGTACTGGTTGCTGCTGGGTGTGAGTCTCCACACCCAGGATGGTATGTGGTTACCAGGGATCAAACCCGGGTCCTTGTGCTTGCAAGACAGGTACTGGAACCACTGAGCTAACTCCCCGGCCCCCTGAATTTTTAGATTTTAAATTAAACTGACAATTCCAAAAGTCCAACTTTGACATTTTGCAGTTCTCCATGAACTTCTGATGAAGATAAATGCCCGAAGATGTGTAAATATCACACAAGTACTAGTTGAAGCTAAGAATACTGAAAGAGAATGTTAACTATATATAGACACATTTATGAAGCAAACAAAGAATCTGAGCTCAGTATTTTTCTAAATGTGACAAAGATCAAAAGAAAAAATGGAAGCAGAACATACCCTGTGTGCCCTCACCATCTCTACTCAGTTTCCGGTACTTACAGTTTTAACCCTGTTTTCTACACATGACACTGTGAGAGGAAGAAGACACAAAAGATGATTTCTTATCACATTGTTTCAGATCCCAACAATCACTCGTGCACCCGAGTGAGAGTCAGATTAGTCCTCATCTAATTTATTCCATCCTCCATTTTCTAGCTGTGCAACTCTCAGAGACTATTGGTGTAGGAGGCCTGTCCTGACGGTGTTTTGTGTTTGTAATCATAGGTTTCCAGAGAACCAAAGATGAAAACAGAGTGAATGATGAAGCAGGAATGTAGCAACTGTAATATGTTCAGAATTATAGAATGAATTTAACACTAAAAGATTTAACTTTGAACAGCCCTTTTATTAATAAAGGTTGAATTTTTCAAAGTTAAACTAAGTATCTCAAACCAAAATAACAGAATATAAGGGAAAGCAATGTGACTAAATAGGAGTTTAGGGTTGAATTCAGAGATCTTGCAGAACTTTTATTTTCTCACTTACTGCTGGTTACATGGTCTTGGAAAAATTAATTTCTTTATTTTAGTTTTTTGTTTCTAAAAAGAAAGCAAAATCATTTTGACCTCAGCTACAAAAACCAAGTGTGTGCTCAGAGGATAACCGTGTCTCATGACTGCGTCATAAACAGCAGAGACCAGTTTGGATCTGTAGACAGTGCCATCATAGAATTCTTGTTTACCATAAAGTCACAGAGAGCTCAAGTGGAGCTGGGACCCCTGGGCATGGAAGTCTGTGGGGCCTCTGGAGGATAGAAATACTTTCAATTTTAATTATACAATAAACTGTGTAATCTTATTTAAAATCATATTTGTATAATAAAAGATACTAGGGCCGGGGAGTTAGCTCAGTGGTTCCGGCGCCTGTCTTACAAGTGCAAGGGCCCGGGTTCGATTCCCCGGTAACCACATAACAATACTGGGTGTGGAGACTCACGCCCAGCAGCAACCAGTACCACATACTACAGTGCTGGGCGAGGTGGCTCACACCTGTAATCCCAGCACTCGGGAGGCAGAGGCAGGAGGATTGCTGTGATGTGAGTTTGAGGCTGAGCTCAGGGCCAGCCTGAACCACAAAGTGAGACCCTGTCTCAAAAAACCTAAAAAAAAAAAAGAAAAAAAAGATACTATTCCCTTTCTACATGGCAGCCTTCAATAAGGATAGAGGTGTTTGAAGTTCTCAGGTACAAAAAAGCACATATTTGAGTGAATTTTTCAAATTCACTTTTTTTTTTTT
>PVIR01044804.1:0-11032 GCA_004026965.1 Petromus typicus
AGCATTAAGAGCAATAAATTATACACTGGGCTTTGCCACCTTGTATGACCTTGGGCAAGTCGCATAAGGGCCCCATTCTCTCTGATCCCATGAGCAAGGGGAATGTCTGCCACCTGCTTACCTCATGGGGGTTTGGGGAGGATTAATGAGATAATGTCTAAACTGTGCTTTGGGTTCCTTGGAAACAGCTGCTATATATCAGGAATTACTAGCACAAGCTAGGGCAGTTTCTTTCTCATTCCTCACCTCATTAAGCTACCTATGCCTGATTACATCTGCTTATAAAAGTTCTTGTTCAAAGAAGAGTGGACTGGGAAGGTCATAGCCCAGGCTGGTTCTGCCCAAGTTGGTCATAAAGCTATTCCTTGAACCCATACTTGTCAGCAATAGAGCACCTCGAACGTCTAGCACAGTGTTTAGCATTTGATCCCAGTAATGGATGATTAAAAGAAAACAAGGGCCCTTTGGACATTTGGTTTTGAGATTCTTTGCATTACCATCCCTTACTCCAACATTTTAGGGCTGAGTGGGTGGGAGGCCTGTCAGGCTGCCAGGAATGAGGGACTCCTAGAGTCTCAGCTAATCAGTTCTTAGGTGTCAGACTAATGGGCAGGTTTTGGAGGGTCTAATTTCAAGGCAAGCAGCTAAAGAAAAGAGCTGGCTCTAGGTTTACATACAAAGCAACTAATTTATTGTGCTTCTGTGAATGTGTATGTATAAAACTACCAAAAAAAGTTTGATGTTGGCCTCTCTCTACTTGGGTGAATCTGACATTTATTCCTAGAAAGCGCACTAGCCTTAATATATAATACAGAAGTCAGAAAAGTAGACTCAAGCACTTTAGGTAAAAAAAAAAAAAGACTACAGAACTGTGGACCAGGGATGGTAAAGACACAGAGCCAGGGCATCTGACACAGAGCCAGAGAGGCCACAGAGAAGGACAATGAGGTGCACTTCAAAACTGTCTCCTATCCACCTCCTTATAGTCTCGAACTGTCACGAGACAATGTCTTATCACTTCTGAGTTCTGATAAAGATGAGGCTTCCTGTTATGCCCCCTCAAACAGTTACAGAAGGTCAAGCTGGGTTGGCAACATCCCAAACAGACTCCTCAGCAAAGAGGCAACTCACCCCCCACACCGCAATCATAAGCCTTATCTGTTTCCATATCATACTTTTTGGTACGAAGGACATAGACCATGGGGAGCTGGCTGGCACCTCTGCATTCCCTTCTTTCAGCTCTCTATGTAAAGTAAAAAATGGAATTGAAAAGCAGCTTTACCCTTACCAGCTAAATCAGTAAGGCCTTGGCCTCATCTGCTCTTTTATGCTTGACAAGTGAGTTACCGTACTCTCACCCAGACTGCACCATATTATATCAAGAGTATATGGCTGTTTCGCAGGACCTATCACAGTGATGATGAAGCTATGGCATGTGTGCCGCAATGAGCTGCTTGTACCACTGAAAGTTCTAGAAAGTTCACCATCACTAGTCTATCACAAAAGAAAGCAGCAAGATCCAGTGCAGTGAGCAAAGCCTTGACCCAAGCAGACCAACCCCTCATGACCCTGCTGGTTTCTTCCTGCCTTGTTATCCACATGCAACGATATTGGTACTGACATAAGACTGTTGTTAAGATGAGAGATAACATACCACAGTCCATAGCAAGCCCAACACAACCACTAAAACAGCAAAGGTACTGACAGCTGCTAGCATTTACTATATGCTGCTTGCCAGGCTGCAGGTACTATGCCATTGGTTTTGTTCTATGTTTTGGGTACCAGAGAATGAACTCAGGACCTTGCACTTGCAAAGCAGGTGCCGGAACCACTGAGCTACATTCTCAACTCCATTAGTTTTATAGGGATTAACTCACTTGATTTTCACAAATTACCTTTAAGTAAATACTCTTGTCTTAATAAGAAGAGGAAGCTAAGATGAAAGGAGTCAGCAATTTCCCCAAGGTCACTCATATGTGGCAAAGCTGGACTTTAAAGCTTATGCACCTGGGTTCTTGTCCCCGCTGCCATAGCACACATCACAAATATGACATGACTTTAATGCTGCTGAAAAGAAAGTAACATTTATCCAGCCTAAGTGCTAAGAACAGTTCCAGTCTCCATATCTTAATTGGGTGAGCCAGAGTAAAAGGCAACAATGAGGCCAAGAGAAGGGCTGGCAAGGACAGATGATAACAAAGGGCTCTAGCAGGAAGGGTGATCCAGATTCAGAATAAGGAGGACAAAATACCCAAGAGCCTTTTCCTCCCCGAGACAGAGGCCCAAATTTAGGAATACACAAGTTTCCAGAATACTTTAGGCCAAATCCTGGACCAATTAAGTCAGATGTGGCAGTGCAAATGAAAATAACCAATTCAGGGGCTGGGGGTTTAGCTCAGTGGTTCCGGCACCTGTCTTGCACGCACAAGGACCCGGGTTCGATCCTAGGTAACCACATACAATACTGGGTGTGGAGACTCATGCCCAGCAGCAATCAGTACCACACACCACAGTGCCAGGCGTGGTGGCTCACGCCTGTAATCCTAGCACTCAGGAGGCAGACGCAGTAGGATTGCTGTGATGTGAGTTTGAGGCTGAACTACAAAAAGTGAGACCCTGTCTCAAAAAACCTAAAAAAAAAAAAAAAAGAAAGAAAACACCAAATTCAGGAAGGCAGTTCTGTTCAGCAAAAAGATTCTGAATACTATTTCTAGGGCTAGTTTGTGAATGCCCAAGTATTTAATAAGTTATTGTCTCATACTTCAATCTCTTGATTTCTTGAGTACTATATAAACTTGATGCCTTTGCTACATACTACATCTACCCTCTCATCAGCCAACATACTCAACCTACTCTATATGTCAGTGATCTTTCTAATATGTTCTTTGTCTACATTGGCAGTTATTTTCCTCAAAGCTCTAACCCTAAGATCCTAATTCTGATGTCTGCAAAGATCCAGGTTCCTGTCCAACTAAAAGAGAATGATGTAAAACCTTCAAGTTTTGTAATTCAATAGAGTTTTTTTTTTAAAAAAAAAAAAAGGAAGAAAACACCATTGTTTGGAAGAAAACAAAAAAATGACCTATATAAATTTTCCTAAAGAAAAAAGTAATACATCATATAAATCACTAACTTGACTGACAATATGTTAATAAAGGAAATCTTTTCCTCTACCTGTTTTTATTTTTTTAACTTGGAAGTAAGCAAAGAAGCAGAGAACACATCAGGCATCTAGTCAGTCTGTTGTTGGTTCTGGCAGGTGACCAGGCAACTTTACTGTCTCCTCTACCAAGATACAGCTGGCCCACACTGAGGAGCCAGTGAACCACTGCTAGCTCTGTCATGAAAGACCTTCAGCTGTAATAGAAACCCCAGAAGAAGATCTGGAAGTTACACCTTAGCTTAGATAGCCACCTCCAAGATCACTGTGGCTATCTAGTTAGCTGATATACCATCCTGAGGAGGTGTGAACAGAGCGCAGGCTCTGGACCACGGCCTGACCTCCATGTTCTACAACTAGGGCCTTAGGTACCTCTCCTCTAAGTATCATGGTTCCTTCTCTGTAACACGAGTAACATCATAACCTGTACAACTTCTACTCCAATGTGTAACAGACAAGGACATGAGCATAGATCCTCACTCTCATAAGACTAAATTTGTGGCTATGAGCAAACCTTTCAAGTGGAATGTAAGCAATAACTTACTGCTTTAGTATGTGAAATTAAAGCTTGTGATGTACAACTGTCAACAGAAGAAAAGAACTACCTTCAAACTGTTGTTCCTTCATAGTTTGTCTTCTCTCTTCAACAGTTTAGACACTTTTGTTTTATTGTTATATTGGCCTATTGTACTACAATGTGTCTAGGAGTAGATTTATAGATTTACTTTGATTCACTCCATTGCATAAAGCACTTTTGTGTTCTGGATCTGAAAACTCTCATCTTGTCTCACTCTAGAAAATTCCCAGCCTTCATCCCTGGTTAGTGGTTGTCTGCCACCGCCCTCATCTCTTTCTCTGGAAGGAACATCAATCAAACTTGAGTGAGAGAGAGACTTAGGCTTGCCCTCTAGGTCACTGAAGGACTCTGTCAAAATAGCGTTCGTCTTCTTCTTCAAGTCTGGTAAATTTCTCAGTTAACTCTTCCGATTTATCAGTCTTACATGCATCTTTGTCCCATCTGGAGTTCCACATAAAGATTGAAATTTCAATGTCTATTTTTCATTTCTAATATTTTAAATCGACAGATTTTATACTGACAGGTCAAGACCCCCAGAACATAATAATACTAATAAACCTTAGTCATCAGGGCTCCTGGTGGTCTTAGCCCTTATTATTGCAAAGTTTTACCTATTTCTTGCAAAGGCCCTATGCTTCACCTAAGTAGTACCTGTCAGACGTTTTTAGCCTTCTTTCAACAACGACCAGTCCAGTCCAGTCCCTTCCCTATCTGGGCTACTTTTAGTTCCTACTGGAACCAAACCAGGAGCTACAGCAGATCTCCTATATCAGCACCTACTTTCAGACACAAAAGATGGCATGACTTTGACCTCAGTATTAATCTTTGCTTGAAGTTTGTTCTATTTTTTTTCTATAGTGTATTTATTGTCTTTGAACATGATTACACCTCTAATTTTTTCTTTATATTTGGTTTCTGGAATGGTGAGGCTGATTCAAAATTAAACATTAGGCAGAAGGTGATATTTAAACCAAGACTTAAGGGAAGTTAATGAGAAAGCTGTATCTGGGGATAGAAAATTCTTGCAAATCAGGAAAGAAGAGCAAGTGTACAGTATCTGAGGGAGGTCTGGCATTACTTGAAGAATGGCAAGGAGCCTGGTGTGGCTGGAACAGAGTGGGCAAGGGGGAGAGTATAGGAGAAAAGAGGAGACAGGCTACAACAGGCCAAACCACAAAGGGTTTCATGAGAAGTCAGTGGTAACTTCTGAACAAAGCAGTAACATGGTCCCGTGTGAGACTTAACAGGACTGCTCTGGCTGCTGTGCTTGGGAAGAGGCTGGGGAGAGGGACAGTGGTAGAAAATGGAAGGATAGAATGACGACCATCAGGGAATGTAACCTAAGAATAAATGGTCACCCTGGAATAGGGCAGACGTACAGGTGGCTGTAAATGTTTGGATTTTGAAAGGAAATACAGCAGAATTTTTGGAAGGGTTAGATATGGATGATGGAGAAACAAGGGACAAGGATAGAAATGCTCTTACCTGAGATGAGAAAAGTGGTGGAGCGTTTGTTTTTGAAAGACTTCAGTTCTAAACATTAAAATGAAGATAAGGCCTAACTACAAAAATACAATAATTACTGTCAAGACTCAAAAGAGAACTGAGAGCTATAACCTAAGATATATAAAGAACTCTTTTTGAAAATTAATGGTAAAAACACAAAACTAAAAATAGGTAAATAATTTGAATAGTTTTCATAAAGAAGCCATGCAGATGTCAAATAAGCTCAAGAAAAGATGTTCAAGGGCCGGGGATATAGCTCAGTGGTTCCGGCGCCTGTCTTGCAAACGCAAGGACCAGGGTTCATCCCCAGTAACCACATAACAATACTGGGCATGGAGACTCACCCCAGCAGCAACCAGTCCCACATACCATAGTGCCGGGCGTGGTGGCTCACGCCTATAATCCCAGCACTCGGGAGGCAGAGGCAGGACGATTGCTGTGATGTGAGTTTGAGGCTGAGCTCAGGGCCAGCCTGAATCACAAAGCAAGACCCTGTCTCAAAAAAACCTTAAAAAAAAGAAAAGATGTTCAATATCATTAGTCACCAGAGAAATGCAAATTAAACCCACAAGATACTGCTACATACCTACTAGAATGGCTAAAATTAAGACTGATAATATAAAGTGTTAACAAGGATATGGAACAATGGGAACCCTCAACACTGTTTTGGGGGATATATTTCTAAAGGACACAGTTCCTCTGGAAGAGTTTAGCATTTCTTATAGAGTTAAACAGATACCTAGCATATGACCTACAAATTCTACTCCTAGGTATTTGCACAAAAGAAATGAAAAAATTTTCCACACAGATCCTATATTCAAATAGTCACTGCAGCTTTATTTGTAATAGCCAAAAAGTGGAAACAATCCAAGATCCCTCAGCAAATTAATGGATAAATAATCTTGATGCACCCCTACAATGGACTACTAGGCAGCAATAAAGGGCAACAAAACAATTATACACACTACAAAATGGATGAACTTAAAAATCATAAAGCTGAAAGAACCCAGACCTTTTTCTCCTCAGAAAGGAGGAGGAGGGCATAAAATGCATATTTTCATTTATATGGAATTTCACAAAATGTAAACTAACCTATACTGATAAAAAGCAGATCAGTGCTGGTCTGGGTCTGAAGTAGAGAAAGAAGAGGGACCATCGAGAGAAAAGAAACTCCTCAGTGATGAAAATGCTCTGTATCTTGTAGTGATAATTTCACAGGTATGTACATCAGTAGTCATTCACTACGCAAAGTATCTTTAAATGTCTAGTTTACTGAATGTAATTACCTTCACTAAATGAGTTTGGTTTTTTTTAAAGGCAATATTCAGGCTACTTTCTAAAAAAACTTTCTAAAAAGAGTCAGCAACTCTATTTTAGAGCTCTAATACCCAACCAAAAGTCATGAGAATTCCAGTCCAGACAACTTAATTATGATCAGCAGCATCAATTATATAGTTTCAATTCACAAATGTTGTTCATGATGATCTCTGAAGAAAACAGGGGGGTTGGTGTCCCTTTTCTGATTCAGGTCCAGCTCAGATTTGGGCCTTGGAAAATCTAAGGAGCTAAAAGACAATGCCTTCTTAAGATAACTAGTATGGAAGTGATTTTTTTCCAAGCACCATAAAAATGAATCTTGGTAGAACAAAGACTGAAATACTACCAGTCAGAAGTAATTCACAAGGTGAGATATACAGGAACTCTCTTCACCTTGCCTACACCCCCTCAAAAACAGACTGTAGTATATTTGAGCAATCAGTCCTCCACTTGTAACTTAGGACTCAAAGTTTTATTCTTGCATATTGAAAGAATGTATCTAGCAATTCCAGCCAGAGATCAGAAATCTCAATAGAGAAAATTATTAACATGGGCAGTTTGCTTCTCTCTACAGGAACTTTTTTGGATGCAACTGACTTCCCCTTCAGGCTCTTCCCCAATTGAGGCATGTGTGCATGTGTACCTTTCAAGTGCTCACACACAACTGTAAATACATAGCACCAGTAACACATAGAACACTCCATATATAAACATGCAACAATCACACACTGGAAGCTTTCTCTGTGAAAAACAAGAAATGCTCATGTCTTTCAGGGCAATAACCCAGCAAACATTGGAGCACAGCTTGAGAAATGTCAGCATGTGAACTATTTTGTTATAGCTGCAGAAACAGACAGCACATCATGAAAAACTTTTGCTAACCTTCCCAAGTGAAGGGCAACGCTGCTGCTATCTGTTATTAGGCAGATATTAAGGATGGATGGGGGGAGAGAGAGAGAATCAACACAAGACAAAGACAAAGGAAAAGGAAAGAAGCAGCAGCAGTTAATGGATATAATTAATATAGTGCCAGAAGGCACAGAAGGCAGGTATCACTCACCTACCTGCGTTCCATAGCTAAAAGTTCACTTCCCATGTAGGGGCCATAGAGATGCTGGGCCAGTTGCTATGTACACTCAGTTTCTCCCTTTCTCCAAGAAAAGCTACCTAAACCTTCTTTTCTTATTTAAGATTTTTTTTGAGACAGGGTCTCGCTTTGTGGTTCAAGCTGGCCCTGAGCTCAGCCTCAAACTCACATCACTGCAATCGTCCTGCCTCTGCCTCCTGAGTGCTGGGATTACAGGCGTGAGCCACCACGCCCGGCACTGTGGTATGTGGTGCTGATTGCTGCTGGGGTGAGTCTCCACACCCAGTATAGGTATGTGGTTACCGGGGATCGAACCCGGGCCCTTGTGCTTGCAAGACAGGCATCAGAACCACTAAGCTAACTCCCCGGCCCTAAACTTTCTTATTTTTGAGCTCTGGCTTTTCAGCTTTTCACCCTGGGCTGCACAACTTGAGAAGCAATTTAGTCTTCTCTTGGGGAGGATGAAAGAGTGTTCCAAAGAAAATTTTCTCAAGCACTTGTGATCAGTGAGAAGCTTCATGCGAGAATGGCTGCCCTTTTCCATGAAACTCCATTCTTCTCTGCAAACCATACTGTCAGACTGTGAGTCCCCAGAGTGGTCCTAAATGTACCAGATGTGATTCATTTGGTTCAAACAGTCACCTGTTTTTACCTGAGTTACAAGAGAAGTCAAACAGTCAAACAGAGTTAACTTGGAGGGTGGGAAAACTAAGCCTGGCCAGTCACGAGCCTAAGGGTCCAGGTGTCCTTTGTATCCCACAAAGTTCACTCTTCATACCCCCTTCTTCTAAGTGCAGTGCACAGCAAACACTTCAGATGTGCAGTGTTTAGGACTCATAATTCAAGTCCCTCCTGCCTCCTTGTGGTGTGAAGCAGACGAGAGAGAGAGGACTGTTCCATGAGAAGAGGATCTGGGAGGAGGAGAGCAGACTGATGTAACAGAGTCTGCTGGATCCATATGCAGACCAGGCACTCTGGCACCCCATCTTCCATCTCTGCTATTAATTACTATCATTTTTGTTCCCAGAAAGGGGGAGCAAAAGTAAATTCAACTGCTTTACCCATCTTCAAGTCTGACAATTACGGCTTTACTGTCTGCCTAAGGAGATACTGAAATAGTTGACAGACCACCTGGTAACTATATTTCAGGAAAGACAAAACTCATTCCAATGAATCACAACTTCAAACCTTATTAACAACTGGATAGAATAGTGACACTTTCCAAACTTTCCATCTCCTTCACCCCTCCACAATGTTTGCTAAGTTCTCCTTATATAAAAAGCAGCATTCCCACCTCTAAACACAGTACTAGTTCAGAGGAAAACTTGTTAGGTCTCAGAAAGACAACTATTATTATCCAATCAGAAAGCAATTTGTATGTCTATAATTTCCTTCAGTAAATCTACTGTGCACCCTCTGGATGACAAACATTGGAAAAAGTGCTATGAGTGACACAGTGAAGGGTCAGCCTGAAGATCCAACTGTGGAGTGGCTCAAGATGATAATCCTCACTTTAGGATTTTATAACTATGAGTCTTACCTTTTTTTTTAGGTTGTTTTTTGAGACAGGATCTTACTTTGTAGTTCAGGCCGGCCCTGAGCTCAGCCTCCAACTCACACCACAGTAATCCTCCTGCCTCTGCCTCCTGAGTGCTGGGATTACAGGCGTGAGCCACGACGCCTGGCACCGTGGTCTGTAGTACTGATTGATGCTGGGGTGAGTCTCCACGCCCAGGATTGTTATGTGGTTACCGGGGATCGAACCCAGACCCTTGTGCTTGCAAGACGGGCACCGGAACCACGGAGCTACATCCCCGGCCCGAGTCTTACCTTTTAATCAGTGCCACTAAAACAAAATTTCAGAACTGCAAAATCAGACTTTGAAAAGCACTGTCTCCAAACTCAAAAGCCTAGAGTTGTGACAGACCCCAGCATGCTCTGTGTACATCTACACTTCTCTATAATTCTAATTCCAAACAGAAACAATCTCAAACAAAAATCCATGCATTTTGCACAACAGGCACATTTCCTTCTCTAAATTCAAATCCACCTTCTTAATGAATCAAGACATGCTGGGAGAGAGGAGTGATCAGGCTGGTGGCCCTGGGCCCCACTCAGCTACTAAGGATTCTAGGTCTCTATTTGAGGGTAGAAAAGAACTAAAGGTACTAGGCCCTATTTTACCTCTAGAACTGACTCAGGCTGATTACCAAGTCCTCAGAAACTATTTATATCCCAGTCCTGAAGCAATGGACTCCACCCAACTGCCAGAATGTTTCTTCTCCCCATAGAGGTCTCAAAATAAGGAGTACCTCACTCCTCATTTTCAGCTCTTTTGCAAATAAAGTCAAAGCAGGGATGCAAGAAGAGGTTCTCCACACTGACTTCACCCACTGTTTTGGGCAATTGAGTACTTTTTTTTTCTCAGTTAAAAGTTCAAGGAGCTAGCAAGGAAATGCTCCATTAGACCAAGTGACTACAAAACTGAAAGATCAGGGCCAGGGAGTTAGCTCAGTGGTTCCGGCGCCTGTCTTGCAAGCGCAAGGGCCTGGGTTCAATCCCTGGTAACCACATACAATACTGGGCATGGAGACTCACCCCAGCACCAACCTGTACCACCTACCACAGTGCCGGGCGTGGTGGCTCACGCCTGTAATCCCAGCACTCAGGAGGCAGAGGCAGGAGGATTGCTGTGATGTGAGTTTGAGGCTGAGCTCAGGGCCAGCCTAAACTACAAAGTGAGACCCTGTCCCAAAAAACCTAAAAAAAAAACCAAAAAAAACAAACGAAGACTCAAGGAAAACAAAGTTATTAAAAAAAAAAAAATCTCAAAAATGTCAGTAGACATTCCATCAAAAGGGAGATCTAAGGTATAAGCAGGAACTATCTATAATTTCTTCTCTTTTTATGTGTCCTTGGACCTTTTCAGTCCTTAAGAAAGCAGCTGCAACGAACATTTTCCTTTCCTGAAGGTGACATTCTACCTCTAGCTGCTCAAGGCACGCCAGCACCTTCCATCAGCCAGGTAGACCAACCCGCCATTCCTGTGCTAGGGGAGAAGACAACCCTCCACACACCACCCCACCCTGCCCAGTCTTTAGACTCAGGGTTGGTTTCTGGTAAGGGCTCTCTTTCTGGTTCTAATTAGTAGGAGGCTGTCCTCTTACTGTGTCCCCACATGGCAGAAGCTGGGATGGAGACAGTGGACTCTGATGTCTCTCTGTGATCAGGCACTAGTCTGGTCAGGACAGCGATGCCCTCCTCAGCAGGCCTGCAGTGGAGTACATGGTTGTAATTCTCAAGCTACGTTTAGTAGTGGAAGTCTTTTCTATAAAACAATTATTAAGTAAAACTCTAGTGAATCAACAGAAGCAGAGGCCCAAGG
>PVIR01044805.1:0-11034 GCA_004026965.1 Petromus typicus
GAATTTTAAACTCTTTTCTCCTTCCTGTTCTGCTTTGCTTTTGATTTTCCCTCCTCTCATGTTCCTTTCTTTTCAAATTTCCTTTATTTCTACATGTTAAATATCCTATTTTATAACAACAACTTCTGTTATTTTTTTTTACACAATCAATTCTGTAAACACTGGATGTTCAAAGAAAGCTGGGAATATCAGCAGAGATTAGGAGAATAAAATTTCTAGTTGCAACTAGACTGTGTTAATCCTAGGCACATTCTGAAATAAGAAAATTGTTTTTGAATCCTCAATTTTTTATAGCATAGATTTTCTTTTTTCTTGTATCTTTAATGAATCTTTTTATACTTTCTAGTTCAAAACCCTATGGTAGAATATAGGTGGTTAATGGATATAAAATGGAATAAATGTTAAATGATTAAATTCATGCTGATACATAACAGACTAAAAAATAGTGAAGTGTTCCAACCTTCCTTTATCCACAAAACATACTTTCAAAACTTTCAGTGGATGCCTAGTACTTTTTTTTCCCCTACATGTACATATGAATGATAAAGTTGATAAAATTTAATCTATACATCAGATCCAGTGAGAGAGATTAACAATAGCTAATTATGTAATGAAACAACTCTAATGGTATATATAATAGTGGTCTTTACTTTTCTCTCTCAAAGCAGCTTTTTTTTTTTTTTTTTTTTTTTAAATTTTTTTTTTTTAGGTTTTTTGAGACAGGTTCTCGCTTTTGTGGTTCAGGCTGGCCCTGAGCTCAGCCTCAAACTCACATCACAATCCTCCTGCCTCTGCCTCCCGAGTGCTGGGATTACAGGTGTGAGCCACCACGCCCGGCACTGTGGTATGTGGTACTGGTTGCTGCTGGGGTGAGTCTCCACACCCAGTATTGTTATGTGGTTACCGGGGAATCGAACCCGGGCCCTTGTGCTTGCAAGACAGGCCCCGGAACCACTGAGCTAACTCCCCGGCCCTCAAAGCAGCTTTTTAGAGCAGAGTTGACTTAAATTATTGAAAAACTTGATAAAAGGATTATTCTATTCCTCCTTCCCAATAAGTCATACTGGTAAATATACTGGAAATTATGCTCCCAATAAGTTATATGCTCTAGATTTAAAAAAATATCTCTAAAATTCTCAAGAGTAGAAGGTGACTGGACCATGGAGGTGTGATATTCCTCAGTGGATTCACCTGGGGATGAGTTCCATAGCTGAATGTCCTGGTGGGAAGTGGGGCCTGCTCAGAAGCGGGTCACCCGGCCATGACCTGGATGGCTGTGTTCCTGTCGTAGGCTCCTCCTTTTCCTTTCTGCTTCTTGGCTTCCATGGCTTGAACACCTTTTCCTCTTTTGCCATCCTGTTTCTGCCCTGGAGTTGGCCAGCCATGGGCCGAAAGTGTAAACCAAAATGAGCCTCTCCTCTAAACTGTGGGTGTTGAGTGTTTCTGTCCCAGTGAAATCAAATGACTAAGATGGAAATAAGGCCTTAGGATGACTAAATAATTGTGCCATAGGCATCAGTGTGAAGCACGCTATCGGAGGCACACTCTGCTTTCTCACGGTTTCTCTGTGTATGACATCATTCTACTTATCGGTTACATTGGCCTGATGGGCTTCTCTCTGAGAATACTGGATCATATTTCAAGACAAATTTTTTAACTTGTCAGATACTAAAATTCTGCCAAGGTTTTGGTCACATGCACTAGGAAGATAGATACATAAAAGGTATGCTATTTGAAACTGAAGTGTTGATCCAAAGGGACTTGGCATGTCCTTAACGTGTGCTCTCAGATGATGATCCCCTACTGAATAGCCACAGGGGTGGGTCCAGGAGAAAGGGAAAGAAATACTTGTCTGCTTCAGATTTATTAGGTACACAGAGATGTGTGGAGACGTGAGCCCATCACAGACTGAACGAAGGTTTCAGAAAGGTTTCAACCTAACTATAAAGCGATGGAATCAGAGGGATTAACCTTTTCAGTTAAACAGTTGCTACACGTCTGAATACAGTAAGGGATCTCCATTCCAAAACCAGGGATCTCATTTCAGAGGACTCATGATCCTCTGCCCTACCGTCTCCAGCAGTAGGATCTACTGAAAAATTGATGGGTTCTGGGGACAGACGGTTGCTTAAATCCAGTCATGTACTAGTTAGGAACCTTAGGAGAGTTAGTTAGCTTCTTTGGTTTAACATCTTTGGCTGTAAAATGTTGAAAAAGTTACTGAAAAGACAACAGGGAGATAAAAGTGTTGTGCAAGACTCAGATCCTTACTCTGAGTTTCACTAGTCAGATGGCCCTAGAAAACATGGAGCTTTTCTGTGCCTCTGTTTCCCTAGGTCTGAAATGAGGATCACAATAGCATTTTTCTCATAGGGGTAACATGAACATTAAGTAGGAATGATTTATGCTTAGGACAGTTCTTGGCATATGTTGAACTTTCAGTAGAGCTCATTCCCTGCCCATCCATCTTGGAACCACAGTTTTGATTGTTAAGCCCCTCAGTGGAGTGTATGAACTGAATCTATTGGTCAAGGCAGCCTAAAAAATTATCTTCTTTGGGACCAAAAACAATCTCAGTCCTGATCAGAATGTATCAATACAACATTTATTGCTGATGGAAAATGTGTTCATTTTTACATTTACGCTTTTTTTAAAAAAAATCTTTATTGGTACATTACATATATGCATCATGATTGCATTTCATAATGGGGATTTGTACCAGTATAAGACACAACTTAATTCTCATTTTTTTTTTTTTTTTGCATAGCCCTACTAACCCTACCACCCCCCTATATACATAAAATTTGTTTCCTTTCTTTTTTATTATAATCTCATTATTTTTCCCTCTTCACCCTATTTTACTTTGAGTATTTTCTATTTCACAATATATAACATACAATTCTAGGACTCATTTACATCTTCATTTTCTCATAACAGAGAAAAGATGCGATATGTACCTATCCGTGACCTATTTATCATTTACACTTTTTAGCCTAAAGATCAAAAAATCCAGGTGGGTCAAAGTTCCTGTTAGTCTTAAACAGAAGGATAAAGCCAGAGAGAACCGGTCTCAGCTCTGACTTTCCTACTCTCTTGCCAGAGGAGTCCTAAAACTGTACAGGCAAACAAAGTACTCACAATAGAAGAGCACACTGACAGAAATGATCAGAGACCCCTGGTGTTAAGGGTGTTCACACATGAAGAATCTACTTCCTGGATTTCAAGACAATCAATAAGCCAGACCTTGGGTACCACAGTGTGGCAAAGTCAGGAATTGCAGAGAGAATACTCACACTGTAAAAAGCAAGATTTGGATATTGAACTTGATGGGGAATTTTGCCTTGGGAATTTTGTTGGAAAGGGAATTTTATAGATTGTACTTATTGAATTAAATATCATCTACCTACATCTTTAACATGGTTTTATTCATTTTGTGCTCTGATAGCAAAACCCTTTAGAGGAAGTTGGTCATTTAGGAAGAGTTAGACAGGACAGGAACAGCTGGTAATTCAGGGCTAGACAAACTTACTATTTGGTTAATTCATTTTTTTTGCTAAAATTATTTTTTGTATTATAAAATATGTAGTTAAACTCTGTATTTTGAACATTTTTATTTAACAAAGCATTGAGTTAAACAAATGTATGTTCTGCTACAGTAAATACTAATTTGATATTTAATGGAAAAACATTACATCTAACTTTTCTGCAGTTTTGTTCTCTCTTCATATTAAAATGATTACTATATGAATTTGAAAATGATAGAGTTCAGATTTTAAAAAAATCTTCCAAATCTCACTTGTATGAAAATCCAAATTAGAAAATAGATGGCTACTCAATCTTATAAAAGAATTTGAAGTAAAAGTCTGTGAAGTACTAATATTTTCCTTGTGTCAAATTATTAGTAAATATTCCATCCTTCACTCAGGAACAAAAATATTGCTTAAATGTGGTATATATTTTACATCAAAATAGTACTTGATCTTTAAAACACATACATATGGGTGATTATGATTATGCTTATATTACCTATTAATTCCTTCCCTCTATGTCCTCAGATTTACATAGAAATTCATTCTTCTCTCTTTATAAAAGTAGTACTTTTTATAAAATGTTATTTTCATATGAAAATCCTCCATGGCCCTAACCTCTAAGATCCTCTGTGATTTCTGGATATGTCTTTCACAACTTATTCCAAAAGATAAGATAAAATTGTATGTAATGTTTAAACTATATTTTGGAGGTGACCTGGGATTTAGCTCATTGGCACTGTGTGTGTTTATGTATGAGTATACATATACACTCTTAGTCTTCGTCATCATTTCAATGTCTAATTCATTCCTGTTTAATACTATATTCCACGATAGGGATACATCATAACTTATTTCACCAATTTGGTGTTGATGGCTAGAGCAGAATGGAAAGAACGTTGGAGCTTACCTTCCATAGTGCTAATATGAGCAGCATTAACAGCAGTAATCCAGCAAAAGCACTCAAGAGAATAACCCATAATGGCACCTTTCCTGGTAATCCATCTTTGGATATTTGAATAGCAAGCTGAAAATTATTAAACAAATTGTTGACATAGATAAATACCTGCTAGAACTCCTGGAACATTGAGTTCCTGCAGGCTATAATTTTCTATGAAAAGTGTACTTAATCTCTGCACTGCACACAGCGAAAACATTACATTTACATTGGAAATTGTTCTTCATCTATTATAAACCCCTAATCATATCAAAGTGATTATTACCTAGAAAATATTAAGAATTTTATCTTTCAGAACCTGATATATAGAGAGCTATTAATGTCACAATCCTTAAGGGTAGGAATGAATTTCTATTTAACTCAGGGAAAACCAAAGTATCACATGTTTTGAAGATTTATTAAAAGATCAGCGCATTATCATGACAGCACTAGGTAGGCTGGAAGAACACAAGTCATAAAACAAAAACTTGAGTAGATATTTGTATTCTAGTTCTAATGTGCTATAATTCTAATTGTATGGAAATATAATTTTCATTCAATAAAATGTGCAAACTTGAGCATATAGATATTTATACATTCACTCTGATGTGTTTTTTATTATATCAAACTATCTGTCATATCTGTCATATCTGTCATATCTTTTATTATATCAGACTATAAGTCATATCTTTGTTCACTACCATTTAGGTCTTGACTAAAGTCAAACTGAAGTGGATAGTTTTCAGCGTTCCAGCTACTTAGGCTTTCGTAGTAAGGTACCCAGAACTAACAGGGGACATATTCACATGTAACAGATCTTAATTAAATCTCTCAAATCACTCCAGTTAGGTCAATGGTGATAGATTGGAATACAGAGGTACTGAGTCAGATCATTGGAACAGACTGTAAAATCTTCCAAAATGATTATCTGAACTTGAACATGTGGAATTGGGATCTAGATAACATCAGTGACTTCCTCAAGATCACACAATTACAAATGATCACTTTGGGTACATTTACTCATACAAATTTATATATACATAAATTTTTATATAATATAATTTATATAATCATTATATATAAATTTATATATTTATATAATATAATTTATATGATTTAAATTTATATATATATAATTTTCCTTTAGGCTGAAATATGAAATAAATATCTCCAAGAGAATTTTGATTGACATTTTAGGAAAAATAAAGCTAATTAACAACTCAACACAACATATTTGAGAATCAAATATACTTTCTTCCAAAATAATAACTATCTGTATTTTTCAAATGTCAGTGAGAGTTGGATTTTTCTGTGAGTGGGATGGTTTTGCACTCTGCATTGATTAAACTAAGTATTTTTGATGATGTGGAAAGCATTAAATGCACACATTTTCTTTCTTTCTTTTTTAAGCAATATACTTACCAGAGGTCATTGACATTGGGATAATTTGAAGCAGGCAATTTTACAAGAACATGTGAATGCAGAGAGCTTCTAAATGTAATCTGAATGGAATCTACTCTGGTAGTGCTGTGGCACTACAAGGGATATTGAAAAATTCTCCTGTGACAGGAAGGAAATCATGCTGAAGTTTCTGTATCCAGAATAAATACTGTGGCCTTATATCATTGAAATTTAAGAGTAGAAACATCAAATTTTATATGTTTAGAACTCAGTTCAAATTTGTATGAAGGTTTACTATCTTGTTTTTGTTTTAGATTTCTCAATAACTAAATGAAGAGAACTTTAAAAAAGTTCATATGTACTTGTTTGTAATATAAAGGCATTTTACGAAAAGAAATTATTTTTCCAGGTCTGTCTTCAGATATCAGCTGCATCTTATAATGTCAGTTTTTAAGAAGAAAAATTACAAATGCATTGCCCATTATTAATGTGAACAGAAAAACATCTACAAGCAATAAAGTCAAACATAGCATGTTAATTGTAAATATGATTTTCCTAGTTTCTTAGGGAAAAGCACAAGTCTAGAATCACATTTGAAGCTAATGAAATATAGAGAAAAAATGGTACCTGTCACTTATTGAGAGGAATACAGGACCGGTCACAGATTATGGGAATATAAACAACTGTTAAAAATACATCACAAAATTTGGAGTAAAATGTATAATGCTATCCAAGTTTAGAGCTACACTTACCTCTCGTTTCTGGTTGCTGCTATCCAAAATCAGTGATGAATTTTCACTTTGAAGCTCTCCTCTTATTGTAAGATTTAAACTGGAAAAATGTTTCTGGAAAGCAGACAGGATTTGCATTAAAACATTAAGCTAATAAAAATGAGAGCCAGTGATGTTTGAGTAATATAGTTATTAAAACTGAGGTGTTTCTGAGATTACAAACACTGGTTTTGTTACAGCAGAACTGAGTGTCTCACAGTGCCTGGGTGCCCATCGCCCTTCCCAGTCTCTCCAAACTTTCAATTAGATTTTAGTCACTGAATGAAAATAATTTTACAAATTTATTTCCATTCTGATTTTTTTCTTAGAGAAATAAACTTCAAGTTTCCATGCCTTCAATGCAGTAGAAAATAGCTACATAAAAGTAGCATTATCAGCTATACTCTGTTCATATAAGCATTTATTTAGGAATAGCCACAAAATTATCCATATTCAAAACTGCGTAAGTTAAAAGAGTAGCAATTTAATGTGATCAAACCTGAAAAGAGTTTCAAAGGGTCAACTAAGTGCTTGAGAGAATAAAAAAAAGTATATAACCCTCTTCCCTAGATTTTAAAGTAGTTGGTTCTTTAACAGAGTTGACTTGAACAATCTTTAAAACGTCTTTCAAAATGTGTTAATATAGAATAAAAGTTCAATATAACAAAGGTGCATATGGACGCCAGCTCTCCTCTTTGTTAGTATGTCAAAGATTCTCACCGTGTCGCTCTTTATGCCTCCACTGGATTCCAGACCATGAAGATAGCTACGAGCTATGGTTCTGGAGACATCCTCTCAAAGCAGAGGATGACAGAGGCTGAATGAAATCGACTTATAGAAGGCGATCAGACCAATGGGAAAGTCATGAGGATGAGACCTCACCACTAGGTAAGTGGGGCTGGTGTGTAGATCACACCCCAATTTGCAGCCTCACGTTCTTCCCACAGAGGTGCTGTGCATTGAGCTCTCACGCTTGGTAGTGAACAGACATTTGTTGATTTGATTCAATAACTGCAAAGTACAACACCAATACTTACTTTTATAAAAGTGGGTTTCCAAAAGATGAGTGAAACATTCACTTGGCTCATGTCAGCAGGAAGAAGACTGCATGTAATGGTAGCAGATTGACATGCGCTGCAGTCCTGTTTGAATGTTCAGAAGAATGCATTACCAGCCTTGCCATACAGCAAAATATTACATTAAAATACATTTGACTGTTATTTCCATGTTGATATTGAACTTATTCTAACTGTAAAACATAAGGTAAAAGAAGCACTTAGTTTACCAGAAGCATGCCTCCTTTGGGATCTTCGGATTTTGATATACTTATTTTCTTTCCAGAGTTGATACCAAGAGGATCTTGCAGGCTATGCGGTCTGCAGTTTGCATTCTAAGAAGTAAAAATTATTTTTATTAGACAATGGAAAAAGGAAAAATGAGTTGCTACAGGAACATGAAAAAACGGAATGACAGCCGCTGCCACTCACTAAAGGTTTGTCTTCATAACAGAAGAGGCTGTGAGACCCCACCCATGTACTCCTGTCCCCAGAAAATGATTAGCACTACCATGGCGTTTTTGAATAGTAATTGTCTCCAGACAGGTTGGAAAAGCAAAGACACCATGCTAGAAGATCTTATTATTTGATGGGTAATGTACTCAATAATTCATTGCATTCTTCAAAGATTCTTTTTGTAAATTCCAGTAATATGAGTTGAGAAAAATTTAAAACTTAACTGAGGAAAAAGAACACTGTTCTTTTGTATAGTGGCTTATATGATGACTTATACAATACAACTGAAAATAGAATGCTTATCTGTGTTTTTTTTTATCCAGTGCTCTCTTTGAGTCCACACACACCAAGAATAAGAGGGTTAGTGTATGTAGGAGGGAGATATAAGCAGTATCACTGTAACTGCTAAAAAGCAAGACCATCAGAAAGCATATTTTTGGATTGCTTCTCTAGATATTATTTAAATAAAATTTTGCATCCTCCATAAAAGGTAATAAGGATAAAAAATAATAAAGCAGTATGAAAATTATAATTTTTATTTTTGTAGATTCTCACAAGCCTTTGTTGAGGGAAATCCCAGAATTACTTTTTTTCTTGTCCTTAGAAAAGCAGTAACAATGAACTGACTACTGCTATTGCTTCTTTTTGATTTTGAGAAAAAATTTTAAATGTGTGAAAAGAAAACAAATTTTCAAATGCTAAAATCATACAGGGGCCCTGGAATTTAGCTCAGTGGTTCTGGCATCTGCCTTGTAAGCACAAGGTCCTGAGTTCGACCTCTGGTAACCACAATGCTGAGCACGGTGCCTCACGCCCACCAGCAATTGGTAGCACATACCACAGTGCTGGGCTTGGTGGCTCACACCTGTAATCCCAGCACTAGGGAGGCAGAGGCAGGAGGACTGCTGAGTTTGAGGCTGAGTTCAGCACGAACTACAAAATGAGACCCTGTCTCAAAAAAAAAAAAAAAAGGCATTGATACTGTGATTTCTCATGTTTTGGAAATCAGCCAGTAATAACTGACTACAATATATTCAATACTAAAGACACAAAGGAAGTGCGATATTTCTGTTGTTTGGGATAAGTAAGTAAATAATACACTATTATTTTATGTGTAGTTATGTATGTTTAAAAATAACTGAGCAGTGTCTTTAGAGAGCTGATTGAACATCATAAATTAAGAAGTATAACAAAAATTTCAGACATAGACAATTACCTGAAATCTATTGTAGTTGATGAATAATGATCCAAAAAAAGATATATCTCAATCGTTCGTGCCCTAAATGTGTATAAGTGGGCTTATTTGGAAATAGAGTCTTTGCAGATATAATTAACTTAAAAATCCACTGACAAAAATATCCTAAATTTGGGTCGGTCCTAGATGGAATGATCAGTGTGGAAAAAAATACAGACAAGAAAGGAGAACACAGAAAAGGTGACTGGAAAACGGGTTGAGACTGGAAAAAGAAGATCAAAAGCCGAGCAATGCCAAGGGCTGCCAGCCGTGCAGAGCTGGGGGAAGGGAGTACGCAACGGCTTTTTCCTCGGGGATCCAGAAGAAACAGGCTTGGATTTGGACCTCAGGCCCTCAGAAGTGTGAAAGAATAAGCTCTTGTTATTTCTTAGTTACCGATGGTTAGCACTTTGTTACAGCAGCCACAAAGAACAGCTGCATCTACTGAACAACTAGCGGAAGTTATCACTGCTTTATAATTTTCTAAATGTGTTACTTTAAACTCTATCGTAAAGTGGCATGCACAGCAAAAAGCTCAAAGGCAAAGTGAAGAGGTCATAGTAAGACACGGTCCCAGGGCACACATGGCTTACGTCAGAAGAGGCCCATCCACTCGGGTACAGCACGGGAAATCCGTCGGATGTCAAGTTGGGGAATGAAATTGACAGCTTAAGCTCCGGCATTGGAAAATGTCCTCTTTTTCTAATCTATAGGATAAAACAGGAATGTAAACTTTTCTTCCTCTTTAACAGTGCCCTTTTCATCTTACACAGTACCATGGTTCTTCATAGACAAAGTCATAAAAAGATGTTAACCCCTAAATAAACAAGGTTTATGTATTGTATGGAAATTGGGTTAATTGAGCCAGCAAGAAAATATAGATGGTTGTAGCCTAACAGCCACAATCATGTTTCTTCATCCTTCACTCTTAAAATAGGACTGTCTCAGCAGAAAGTAAGAATCTGTCAATTAAAAATCAGAATCAATCATCATGCTCTTGCTATACTCAAGGTCTTTTAAAAGAAGCCAGCCAGGGTTTTGCAGCTGGAAAGGAAGGACACCATCCACTTGTTCTGTGTCACATATTTTAGCACACCTGTGGTTGCTTCAATCTTGCTCATCATAATTCCTGAAAGCCATAAGTCACCTCCAACTCTACTAGGTAGCAACTGTCAGCACTATGCAGGCATGCCAGACACCCACTTGCTTTCCTGCCCAACGCCCGCATGTCCTTAGCTTTTTTTTTTAAAATTTAAATCTTTATTGGTACATTATGAAACACATCATCATTGAATTCAACACAGAGTTTGTACCAGACTATGACATGACTTGATTCTCATTTTTCCCCTTCCCCTCTGCACTGCAAACCCCACCCCTGATATACACAAGCTTTGTTTCTTTTTTTATTATTACTATCATATTCTTCCCCTCCCCGTTATTTACCTCTACACCCTCTTTTTTTTTGATAATATGGTTTGATGAACGTAAGACTCACTTTCACTTCCATCTCTACCCACTAACCCTGAGTCCACACTTTGTATCACGTTATACCAACAACGACAACTGTAGCATTCAGGAAAGATAGATACGATGAATTCCAGCAGACCTTCCTGCTGGACTCACTTTCCAGAAGTCTTTCTCTGCTTAGAAGGTA
>PVIR01044806.1:0-11031 GCA_004026965.1 Petromus typicus
GTGAGGAGAATAGGAAGCGGGCCCAAGCTCTGGCTTCTCTTCTCCTGTCCGCGCCTGCTGTGACCTTCAGCAGTGTACTTGACCCTGTGGAGTTTCTATCCTGGTCATGTTTCCTGGTCTCCCAGGCCTGTTAGGGGGAGGAGGAGCCGGTGTGTGCAGGACGGGGCAGTGCGTGGCCTCTGCTGCGTGCACTGCAGGTCAGTTCCCCTGATATCCGACAGCGTGAAGCCCTGGTCCTAACCTCTCCCTCATGGCCTCTGACAAACAGGTGACAGGTGTCTTTAAGTTTGATTTTGAGTCTTCAACCCATCTGACCTCTTCCCATATTTTGTCCTTCGTCCTGTAGGGGGTGTCATCACACACCTTACTATGATGGACAGGTCAGACAATGAAGGGTATGAGAAAGTAGTAAAATAAAAATCTGGTAATTAAGAATGAAACAGATATGACCAGGATTAAAAGAGCAAAGCAACATATTTAAAATGTCAGCACTTCTGGGGGCCGGGGGCCGGCGCTCTGTGGCGTCCCACAGGCTATTCCAAGGATCTCTTGAGCAGCCTTTTAACGTGCTTGTGCTTTGTTCTGGTCGAGGAGCTCCTATTGCTCAGGATCTCCCAGTGAGCACTTAGGGATATTGTCTCCGCACCAGGCTTTCTTGAGCAATGACAGTAAAAAGCCCTTTTCCTCCTCACTCTGTGGTGTCTGAGCCGCCCGCAGGAAGGCGTGTGTGTTAATGCAGTGTGTCGCCCCAGAGCCCCGTGAGTGTTGGCGTCTGCCTCGCTAGCATCTGCTTCTTCTCCAAGGACCGGGCCGCGTGCGGCTCTCCCGAGTCCTACTGTCGGCCTGTCGATCTTCCTCCCTTGGAAGGAGAGAGGGAGGGAGAGAAGAAAAACTGTATTTTATGACTGTGCTAGACAAATCCAGCCCAAGCTGGATTCACCATTGTATCTTTATTATTACTTATTTTGTTTTGATTTCAAAATAAATTAAAACATTGCTGAGCTTTCTCGAAGGGTCGTGGGCTCTCAGCATCCTGGCTCCTAAGATGGCTCAGTTGGTGCCTGCTGGGTGCTTTGTCATGCCCATGATCTGCGGTGGTAACGCTTCTGTTTTGTGTCCTCAGCATATGACTGTCTTCCCCTCCTGTGCTGGCTCCTCTACTCTGAGAGTGTTGATGGTCGCGACTGTGACGGGAGCAGGAGTCACTTGTTTTTTCTTCTTACCGCATCTCTGGGTCCCCTTCCCAGGGAAATGTTCTTGTGGATGCTCAGAACCCCTGTTGTTAAAGACGGCTCTAAGGAGGCATCTTGTCGAGTCACCACAGTGGACTGTGTGCAAAGGCCACTGCAAAGCTGGCTTTGGGAAGATGTGAAGAGTCCTGCTCTTCTCTCATACGCTACACTTTGTCCTCCATTCTCTTGGTCTTTCTCTCTTTGGAGTGTTGTGAGATTATGGTCTTTTGCTTTGGGAAGGGGGTCAGTTCAAGTGTTTAGGCTGTGTCAGTACTGATTTGGAAAAAGAGCTTAGTAAAGAAAAGAAAACGTAATGAATACACTTGTTGCGGGTCAAGAGGCGTTCCCCTTTGTTCTTATCCTGGCTGTGTATTTGTACGTCCTGTAGAAGCTGCTCACCCTCTCCTAAAAGACTCGGTGGCGAGAGAGGACTGCAGACCCTGGACGAGAAGAACGGAGCACCTGAGGGAGGAAAAGGGCCTGGCTCACATTCTGCTCGGGTTCACTTGGGTGACAGTCATCTGTCGCTTGGAAAGTGTTCAGACCCTAGCGGCCCTAATTAAATTCTCCCACTCCGTCTTCCCTCCATCTTGTCCCAGTGCAATATGCTTCTTTGGAGTTCGGGAAGAACGGTTGGACAGAGGACTCACATTCGGAGTTCTCCAGATGTTGGCCCGCTGGGCAGTGTGCACAGGCTGCCCATCTTGGGCAGGTGTGCCCATCTTGGGCAGTGTGCACAGGCTGCCCCAGCCGGGGATCATGCCTGCTGCTCATTCCCCCGGTGCTGTTCTCATCTGCAGGGCGGTTTTATTTTTAAATTTAAAAATAAGATTAGTTTCTATTAGGTGAATCACGGTAGGAATTCATTATATTCCATAGTTAGAAGTTCTGTCACTTACAAGAGGAGAACCTGCTTTGTTTGCTTTTTCCTTCTAGTAATCATCATCAGTGTTGCTGTGGGGGGACTTTGGTGATGTTGCTACTTTTTGGTTCTGCAGTACCGGAGATTGAGTCCAGCCAGGGTCTTCCATGGACCTGTTTCCCAGCCCCCAATTTGTTTTTTAGGAACAGGGTCTCCCTGAGGCAGAATTGTCCAGGCTGGGCCTGGACTTCGGCTCCTCGCATGTCAGGTCCCGACAGCCGGGCCTGTGACGTGTGCCGCGTGCCTGGCCTCTGCTTGTTTTCGGCTGCCTAATCTGGTCAGTGCTGCCTTTGTTTTTCTTCTAAGTGGTCAAGAGCCAGGATGCTGGGCTGTGATCTGAATTTTATCTTATGACCACAGGCGATCTGTAGATAGATGGGCGCTGAGCCGGTGCTGGTTTAGCGTAGGGCAGAGTGTGTGTCACATGCCGTCTGTCACCCAAGGGCCTCGGTCAGTTCTGAGCGAGCAGCACAGCGGGTGGAGACAGAGCTTGCAGAGTGTGAGGCCCGTGGGGGCCCTTTCCAGGTGAAGTATGTGCGTGACCCGCCGTTCCCTGTGTAAACCGCCTGCCGTGGTGTCAGGCCACCCTCGCAGAGGGACCTGCTGTGTGTTGAGGGCCACATTTTGGTTCGACCTGGAGGGGAGTGGGTTTTCCTGTCTTCCTGCTGCACCGAGCAAGCCTGGTGGCTCCTGTGACAGGCTTGCTTTCTCGCCGGCCCTTCACTGTCCCTGCATGTCTTCGCGTCTAGCCTCTTTGCCGGACCTGACCCAGTCCTCCGCCTGCTTCCTGTCCTGGTTCCTCTGCTCCGGGTGCGCTCCCTTGGCCTTCGTGTCACTCGTTGCTGTCTGCAAACGATTTGTGGGGAAAAAGACAAAGCATTTCCTTTGCAGTTTGGCTTAGGCACTTCTTTAGGGGAAATCTGTCTTTGTGTTTCTGAGGCACAATGCCCGGTTGGCAGCAGGTTCCAGGATCTTGACGGTAACGGGAAGGAGGAAGAGTCTTGTCCCCAGGTGAGGCTGGGAGCTTCACCTGAGATTTGGGCAGGTGAAGAGGAGACCAGAGCTACAGGATGGAGCAGACGTCTTTGGTGTCGGGAGCTGCCGCTGCGTGCACCTGCAGCGGTCCTCAGGCGCCGGCTGCCGGCCTGCCCACACGGAGTCCAGCCGTAGGGACTGCAGGGTGGGGACTTGGACCCAGTGTCTGCTCCCCCCAAAGGCGGAACCACACGCAGTGCGCCTCTGAGGCTTCTCTTCTTCCTACAGGGAGGGCCTTTACGTGGGGAGTTTTAGGGGTCTGCATGAAGGGTGAAATCTTAGAGTGACTCTTCCTAACGTGCGACTGTCTTGCTTTGACAGTGTGATCCCATAAGAGCCTGCTGGTTAGGATGGCCTTAGGCAGGGGCAGGGGAGGCCACCCTAGCCTCTCCACCACCACTCTTCTGAAAAGTGAGCCCAGGAATTAGTCATGGCTGGGATGGAAAGCAGGGAGTTTTAGCAGCATTACAGGTTTATCTTGTGTCCCTGGAACTGTAGAAGAGGGAAGTGGCCCTCTGTCGAGCTGATAGTCACTTCAGAAAAAGCAGTTATTTTGTAGTTAGAACTAGAAAGTGTGCCGTGTCGGCGGTGTTCAGAAACATTGCTGCTTTTCTGAGGAGTGACTTCCTACGGGGAGGGAAGGGTCAAGTCCACATTTCTGCATCAGTGTCCCACCTGCTGGCTGTAAAGCAGGCCTGGGGTGGTACCCGCAGAGCTGGTGCTCGTGACCACCTGGAGACTGTAACCCACAGTGTGGCACATGGAGTTTGGCCCGGCCATGGCACGGGGTTGCATCTTGTTTGGGAACGGTGCACTAGATTAGCTACTGCCTGCTTCCGAGTTGTGGTTTTTGTGTCTTCTGCTCTTTCTGTTTGTTAAATTGCCTTCCTCTTCTGCTGTGTTCTTTGGCTTCTTTGGGTGGCACTGGCTTCCTTACCTGCCCAAGTGGCCTCCTGGCTGTCTGGAGGTCTGCCCAGCAGAGGCTGGCTTCCTTACAGCCCCCTTTCCTCTCTGTGCTGGCTCAGCGCGACTTTCTCTTCATGGGTCTCGAAAGGACACGCTGGCTCGGGGTGTTCTGCCGGCCCGCTGTCCAGTCCCGCTGACACTGCCCAGGCGTGTGTGCTCAGGTTGGGCCTCCATGTCCCTCCCGGGTTATAGGCCCTTCGGTGCTGTGGATGCCTGGTTATCACGAGTCATTCCTGCACCTGTAACGGGGCCTGCTTCTGAAATGGGCCTGGGATGTAAAGTGTTCATTTCCTCTGTGGCTTTAAACACATTACGCCTTCTAACCCAGAACCCAAGTGTGTTATGTTCAGGACAGAGGCGCCTTCCCAGCTCTTCCAAGCCATTTTGAAATAAGACAAGACATCCCGCACATTGTGGTTTGAGAGTGGGAACCCGGCAGGCCCTGTGCTGGCATCAGCAGCCATGTTGCTAAGGTGGACCTTGAATTACTGTGTAGTTAGCCTCACAACTTGGTGCTGAGCGCTCGCAGCACAGCCCTAGGGAGAGGGGATGTCTTCCTTGTGTGCGCATCAAGATATTTTAGTTGGATCAAAGTTTCTTACGCTTGAAAAGTTTTAGTAGCTTGGATACAGAGGAGGGTGTGGTGTGTGTTGGTGTTACACTAGCAGCAATAATTACAGAGGAAGCAAAAGCATTTCCCACATGCAGGCAGGAACTGTTCTTAATACATAACTCCTGTTCAGGTCATAGGAATAAATACATCTATATTGTTAGCTTTTTAAAATTGTTACTGTTTAATTTTTTTCTTTGGGTGGGGGCGAGATCTTGCTTTGTATTTCAGGCTGGCCTCGAACTCACAAAGATCCTCTTGCCTCAGCCTCCTAAATGCTGGGATAACAGACATAGGCCATGACACCCAGCTTTGGTGACCTGTTGGTAATAGATGAAAAAATTGAGACAAAGTAGAGGCAAAGTGATTAGATGAGGTCCCAGCCAGTGGTCAGCTAGGGAGCTTCCTGACCTCAGACCGCACAGGGCCTGTTTGCCCTGCTGCAGAGCAGAGACTGTGCATGGGTCTGAAGCCGATGCTCATGCGCCTGTGTCACCTGGCCTCACTTTGATCGTTTATGAGATGAGAATTACTGCCTGGCTTGGAGATGTGTTTTGGACTAAGTAAGATTATGTGTGGAAAGCTTCTGGCACACTATTTTAGGGCTGCTTTCATAAAAATTAGAGTTTTGCTTTGGAAGTAGATGTTGAAAGTCCCCTGTAGTAAATGAAGTGTTTGAACTCGAATTGCTTTGCTCATTGTGTGCAAGGCTCTTCTTGGGGGAGCCTGGTGGTTGTGGCCCCGGAATGCCAGGCCTCGGAAACGGCGTTCTGGAGAGAGACGCTGCCTGGTGCCTGTGATTGGATCTGGTGCCCAGTGCCGGTGTGCCTCGCTCTCACGTGCAGCCACAACGGAAGGCACAGAGTTGGGCTCTGGCAGACAGTGTGAGGCTGTGGAGTGGTGACAGGAAAGCCCCTGCTCTGTGAGCTGCCTCCGGAAGCCGCCCAGGGAGCCTGAGCAGGGCGTGACGTGAGCTTCTGTCTGGACACCTGGAAGCTGCCGCTTTTTGCTGAAGTGTGGGAGCCGAAAGCGTGCGAGGTGTGGTCGTCTCTCGTACTTACTTTGGGGTTATGCTGTGGAGGAGCTTGCAGGCTTCCTATGCTCTCCATTTTTAATGCGTGACACAAGTAGACAGCTGACTTTTTGAGCTCTTGGGGTGACTTGGAGCAGACTTCTTCCTGTGTGATGTTTCTGTGGAGGGGCCAGCTGCTGAGCTGACGTGAGCACAGGACTCAGTCGGGGGTGTGTTCTGAGGTGCGGGGCTTGTGGGTGGCTCACGGGCCCGCCCTAGCCCCTGCGCAGTATCTTCCATTCTGTTTCCCTTTTCCATAGTAGTGAGGATCCAGCCCAGGACACGTCATGTGGGCAATTGCTCTGCCCCTGAGCTGCAGACTCAGCTCTGCCGAAGGATAGATGAGCACCGAGTGTTTCGCCTCTTACTTCAGTGGCTGGTAAAAAGCAAAAGTAATAAACCGCAAAAATTGTCAGGTGGTCCTGGGAGAGCGTTGCCTTTTCTTGTCACGGGGAAAGCAGCCTTGGTAGCCTTCGGCCTCTAGTCACAAGTGGCAGTGGAAACGGGGAAGCCGAGGCGAGCCCACGGCCCTCCGGCCTTCAGCAGTTGCCAGTTCTCAGTGTCCAGTTCAGTCCTGCATCTGTGGCGCTGTCTCGGGATTTATACTGCAGTTCAGTGCGTGGAGCTGAAATGTGGCCGTCAGCATGAGCTCATTTGTTTTTGCATCCGTGTTTGTGAGTTGCTAGGGAATATACTCTGTGTTTTCATTTTGCTTTTTTACTTAACTCTTTTTGTTGACCAGTAGCAAACAGTGTGACATTAGTATTTGTGAGAAATGGAAGTATGAGGAAGGATTTATCTGCAAGATAAAAGGCTACTTCTTACAGGTGCTACAGACATGAACCTTTAAAGTAAAAGTTTAATTTTCATTTGCAATCCCCGAAATAATGCAGTATATATTGTAACTCATGTCTAGTTAGAATAGGGTAGAAAATACCCTGGAGCGAGTTGAACCCTGCTCTTCTAATTAAACCCTGCAGTAAACTAAAAACACTAAAAACAAGGGTTAATGCTTGAAATCTAGTTAGGGCCTAACCATCTCAATATTACAGAATTAATCCAGTTCATGTGACTTGGTAATGTAAGAGCAGTTTGCATATTTAATTCCACGATCTCTTGTGAGACTTTAGTAACTGCATTGGTTCTTATTGTGCTTGTCCTCTTAATGTTTGCTGTATTCTGTCACTTGATGATACTGTGTCTCTCTCTTTCAAAAAGGCTCTTTGGAAATTCCCTGAAATAAACTTTGTAAATAAATATAGCAACATTCTAGCATCACGACAGGCCTTTTGCTGTCTGTTGGTCTGTTAGGATCTGACTCTTTGGATGCAGTCTGCCTGCATGTTAACTGGTTAGGCAGGTCTCCTCCTCTGTCTGGAGCACTTGGCAAGTTTCAGTTTGCTCATCTTTAGTTTTATTGAAAATAGGAACAAAGTCTTCTTCATGTAATTTGTGCCCGGCTATAAGTGCTGTTACATGTTGCCTTGAAAAATTATGGAGATTTCTTGAGTGATCATAATCTATTGACTCTGAGATTAATTTTTAAAGTGCTGTATCAGCAGTTGATCTTTCAGTTCTTACTTGCTCTTCAGAAAGATCAGGCCTTGCTGGGAGTGGTATCAGTTGATGACTCCAGGAGATAAGAAATCACAGCTAGATGTGATGGTGCAGGCTTGGAATCCTCGTGCTCTGGGAGGCTAAGACAGAAGGATTCAAAGTTTAGCAGCTGAGCAAGACCCTGCCTCAAAATCAAACATGATAAAAACAAAGGCTGAGGTGCAGGTCTGGCTCAGTGCGAAGGCCCTGGGTTCAATCTCAGTCCCACAAACAAGCAAACATCAGGTAGCACATGGTCTGTGCCTGCAAAGAAAAGACTTGTCAAGGTCGTGCAGGTGATTTTTTTTTTCCCCCTGAACCTGTTACACCAGAAGCCAATCAAAGTGCCGATGCAGAGGTTGGTGTATTTATTGAGACTGTTCAGCGAGAACCTTCCTGTTGCAGCGTCTCTGAGGAATCCATCCTAGTGTATGAGTCACAAGACTGGATCCCGCTGGCCTGGCCTGAGTGACCATGTCACAGCCTAAATGACCTCCCTGGCCCTTCTGAGGAAGTGTAAGAGAGGTGGTTAGTGACACAGAGACATGCATTACCTTTTCGTAACAGCAGTCTGTGCCCCGTGGGTGTTGATGGTCACTCCTGCCTGCTGTCTCATCTGCTGGATGCGCTTTGGAGTCGGGGCTGCTGCCCGCTGGCACATCTTCAGGCACACGGCCTTGCAGTGCTTGCTGCGGTGGTTGGTGTGGCTGGGCCGTATTGAGTGCGTGGCTGAGTCCCCGCGAAAGGGAAGTTTATTCCACTTGAGTTGTGTCGCGCTCTCCCAGGTGTTACATGTGAAAAATGCAATTTTATTGAAAATCCTATGTCTGAATACAGGCTCACTTTAGTAAATGTTACTGAAAATCTGTTGGACTTCTTGATGGAAAAACTCTTTTTACTTTACATAAGCTGATCATACCTCCAATTTTTCAAGTATTACTTTTTTCCTTGTTTTTGATTATCTAGTTTGTGGTAGACTTTGAGGGGAAACTACGTTTTCTACATAGCAGTTTGGTTTTCTGAGGCACAGACAGTACCAAATGATCAATCCTTTGAAGCTGTTATTCCTAAACAGATTTACCTTTCTGAAGCAGTTTTTCTTCCTCTTCAGATTCTGTTTTTTAAACAAAATATGGATAATAGGGTACATATATGATGTTCTTTTTTACCTTCACCTTAGAGCACACGTCTGCTATTTCTGAATGCTGTCTGGAAACTTGCTTTCGAGGGCCCTCCGAGGGGCTCTGTCGGCATTAGCACCCTGCGTTGGCTTCGGGTGGCCTCTGCGTGCCCGGTCATGGTTGGTCCTTCCCGGGCCGCCTGCCTGCGCGTCCTGCGTCCTGCCCTCCTCCAGTTCTCCTCTGCGCCGCCCGCCTTGTCTGCACGTCGACAGCTGGCCCTTCCTTCAGGTTCCCAGTGCACGGACGATGTCACCAGCCTTGCTACATGCAGTTTCTATTCTTCAGTTGACTGCAAATACCACCAGCCTCCCCAGCTTCCCTGATCAGAGCACAGTGAATAAAGCATTTGTGCTTTCAGGATTTCTAAGCGATGTGCTCTTGAGCTATTATAAATTTAGTGGGGTGGGCCTTGGGGCTTCTTCAGCTTACTCAGGGAAAAATGAGAATCAAGATGTATCATATACTGGTACAAACCCTCAAAGTTGAGTGTGATCATAATGTCTATATAAAATGGATCAATAAAATCAATTAAAAAAAGAATCACCAATGGTGGCAACTTGAAAATGGGTGAAAACGTTCTGAAAATATTAAAGTGTATCAGCGGAGGTGATGACAGAAGCAGTGAAGGCTGGAACATAGACAGACTATGAAAAGAACTTCCTGGAGTGGAGTGGGTTGGGGATCCAAGTTAGAACGTGCTTCTCTGAAGTTGACCTCACGGAGCTCTGACCCCGTGAGGACCTGCGTTGACAAGGTTCTCTCTGCTGCATGAAGAAGCAGCTCCTGTGTCCCCTCCCTGCCATTAGAATGGTATCTCAGAGCAGGAGAGGGATTTTTCCTGAGACCTGTTTCATTTATTTGCATCCTGATCAAGTGAATAGGCAAGGAAAAATTCTGCCAATTTCAGATATCAAAAATGGTTAGTTTTATTGAAAGATCAAAGCTTTTATCTCAGGTTTATTAAGTCTTGCTTCTCCTACTAGAAGGAAGATAGAAGTTTTCTGTTTTGTGAAACCACTATTTTACATTCTTTGTCATTGAGCTGATAGTTTGTAGTTGTGTATCCCATTGGGGATACAAAATGATATCACTGAATATAATGCAGAATAATTTAATCAGTCTAGTTGACATGTGTATCACCTCATATACTTATTTTGTTGTGATAGAACATTTGAAATATACTCTCAGCAATTTTGAAGTGTGTATAGGGCTATGTTATTAGCCATGTTCACCATGCTGTGCAGAAGAACTAAATGTGTGTATGTGGGGGATATGGTCCTCCTGTCTGAGATTTTGTGTTCTTTGACCATCATCACTCCATTCTCACATCTCCATCCCCTGTAACCAGTATTCTTCTCGCTGTCTCTATGAATTCCATGGATTCCACATATAATTAAGAACTTCCAAGATTTGTCTTTCTGTGTCTGGCTTCTCTCACATAATGTAATCCATGTGATTGTTACTGATAGAATTTCCTTCTTTTTGAAGACTGAGTAATATTCCATTATGTATACTTCTAGATAAACATTCAGAAGGAGCATTTCTGGATTGTGTGGTAGTTTTATCTGTAGAGGTCTTAGGCACCTTCACATCATTTTCTATAAAGACTGTACTGTTATATTTCCACTTTTAGTGTACAAGGGCTCCCTTCTCCCTGTACCCATACCAGCCGACAGGTGAAAGATGATTTTTCATTGTGGTTATAATTTGCATTTAGTGATGTTGAGGTTTCATGTGTGTGTGTGTGTGTGTGTGTGTGTGTGTGTGTGGTGCATGTACGTGCATATGTGTGTGTATTTGGCCATTTGTATGCCATCTTTTTTTTTTTTTTTTGATACAGGGTCTCACTTTGTAGTTCAGTCTGGCCCTGAGCTCAGCCTGCAACTCACATCACAGCAATCCTTCTGCCTCTGCCTCCTGAGTGCTGGGATGACAGGCGTGAGCCACCACGCCCGGCACTGTGGTATGTGGTACTGGTTGCTGCTGGGTTGAGTCTCCATGCCCAGTATTGTTATGTGATTACTGGGGATCGAACGTGGACCCTTGTGCTTGCAAGACAGGTGCCGGAACCACTGAGCTAACTCCCTGGCCCCTTGTATGCCATCTTTTCAGAAGTGTCTGTTCAGGTCCTTTGGCCGTTCCTTAGCTGAGTGTTTTCATGCAATTGAGCTATTTGAGCTCTGTGTTCTGGATATTTAATCTTTGTTGGCTACATGGCTGTGGATGTTTTCCCTGAATCTGTTGTTCTTGGATGCTGTTGCTTCCTATCCTGCACAGTTTTTTTAGTTGGGTATAACCCTGTTTGTCTGTTTCTGCTTTTGTTGATTGTGCTTGTGAGATTAAACTCAAAAAATCATTCCCCAGACCCATGGCGCGTACTTTCCTCTCTGTTTTCCTCTAGGAGTTTTACATTTTTT
>PVIR01044807.1:0-11030 GCA_004026965.1 Petromus typicus
CAGGGTCTCGCTTTGTGGTTCAGGCTGGCCCTGAGCTCAGCCTCCAACTCACATCACAATCCTCCTGCCTCTGCCTCCCGAGTGCTGGGATGACAGGCGTGAGCCACCACGCCCGGCACTGTGGTATGTGGTACTGGTTGCTGCTGGGTGTGGGTCTCCACACCCAGTATTGTTATGTGGTTACCGGGGAATCGAACCCCGGTCCTTGCACTTGCGAGACAGGCGCCGGAACCACTGAGCTAACTCCCCAGCCGGATAGAATCACTTTTTAAAAGGAGATATTTTTCTAGGCTACACAAAAGATCAGAATATGATTGGGGGAAAGGTTAGGGAATTTTAAGTAAACCTAATTTTAATTTTTTTCTTTCCTTCTTTTTTTTTTTTTTTTGTTGTTGTTGTTGTTGAGAAGCACCAGTACTTTGTAAAATAAGAAAAGCCTGGTTACTTATAAAATAGATGAAGAGAATTTATAATAAGCCACTGCTTCCTTGGGAGTGTAGCCCTGCGAAAAAAAGTAAATCCTGATTAAAATCGCAGTGAAGGAGAAATTTCAGACACTGCAAACAAATAACACCCTTGGAAAAGATATTTATGTAGCAGTGATTGTCAGTTCATTTCTGGAAACCCAATAATCTACTCTTACGAAACTCTTTAATAGAATTGTAAAGATGAATGTCAAGGGGTGGCTCGGCATTTGTTTTGTTGGAAATTTCATGTTAACACAAGATTTTGTTCGTCTGTTATTCCTAAGTGCTAGAAAAAGCAGGGGACATCTTCTAACATACTAATTCACTTTCTGGCACTCTGTGACATGAGACTGATTTGATTCTTTTTATATTTTTTAGTTTCTGGCAACATGGCTTGGCTCTGGAAAAATAGCCATTTGATATTGCCAAAAAAAAAAAAAAATCTAGGAATTTTCTGATCTGCCTTTGTTTTTTTCCAAATCTGCTGAGGACAGGTAGAATTCGTTTTGATAGAACATGTAGGTAGAATTTAGAGGCCATACACTTTGCTGAATGAAACCGAATGGCAGGAAAGAAGTTTGGGGATGAGTATCCAGGAGCGCGTGCTCCATCTGGTAGCGTGCTGATTTCCATTTTAGGAGCAGCATCACTTGTCTGTTGCTGCAGTGTACTTCACTGCCATGCAGTTGAAACACCGGCTCTCACAAGAAATTAGCCAGAAGACAAAATCCAACAACCACAAAGACTCATGTCTGGCTTTACTCGGAGAGGCTGTACTTGGCCCAGGCAGGGAGGGCAGGCAAGCTTCTTAATTCCTGCTCTAATGCAGCTAATTGAGCCCAAGACCGAGTTGAATCAGTTCCCTCACTGCCAGACAGAAGCAAGCTTATTAAGTAGCTTTATTTCTTTAGACTGGAAATTGCCAGAAACTGAAATGGCGTTTGATTTAGAGGATATTTATATTTAATTATTTTTCAGCCTTGACTTCTCTTCTTGTATGTCAGCATACAGGTCACTGTGCCCAGTGGGGGAGACAGGGCCAACGTGGCGAAGGTGGTCCTACGGCTCGGTGTCGCTCAGTGGGCAGACGCCTCTGCTGAGGACTTTTCTTTGGGTGCCTTCACTTAGTGAGATCATCTTGGCCCTCACACTGTCTCACCTAGCCCTCTGCTATGAAAGCATAGAAAGCAAACTTCAAACCATCCACGCGGGCAGTCTGCATGCCCCTGGTGGGAGTTGTCACAGAGTGAAACTTCACCACCTGAAGTCCGATGGCGGTTGGTGCAGATCAGAGCTCCAGCGCCCTGCCCTGTCCTGGAGGGAAAGTAGCCATCCTCCCGCCAAAGTGCCTGACAGTCACTGTGATATCTTCAGCGGGGAAGAGCGGCTGAATGGGAGGTTTTTCCTCTCACCCTGCCTGCCCATCTCTGGACTCATGGCTGGGAACAGGGAACCCCTTACCCTAAGCTCTGGAAGCCTCTGGAAAGCACCTAAGGAGTCATTCCCACACCAGAGTCTGGCCTGGAACACAGCTGCTTGAAAACCCTCTATCTACTGTCCTGGAAATGTGCTGACAGCCCCGTGTGTGTGGGTTTTGACCTACTTTCCAACATATTAATTCCTAGCTTTTGATAGGTTCTCAGGTTCTTGCTCCCCAACAACTCAAGCTTGATCCCCATACAGAACTATGACTTAGTCTACTATCGTGTCATTCCACAGTACACGTCACAACAGGCTTGCTTGCTTTCTTTCCTCAAAGGCTAGAGTCAACTCTGGAATAAAGTGTCATTTGCGACAGCCATCTGTGATGCTTGCTGCTTGGAATTTCTCCCTAAGACGATTCTGTGATACAAATAACTGACGAAGGATGAGAATCCAGCATGAAGGAGCCACACAAACCCACTTGGAGAAAACTTTAGCTGCCAAAAAATCTTTGAGAAAAAGCCGACCTTACTAGTAATCAAGGAGATACAAATAAAGCCACTATTAGATTAGCAAAATCTTACAGTTTGATCTTATGCAATATTGAAAAGGATGGGGCAGGGCGTGAGTGTGGATATTCTCAGAACTTGCTAATGACTATAAAATGCTCAGCTTCTCTGGAAATGATAGCAATAGCCCAGAAAGTTGACCGAGTCCATGACACAAAGCCCAGTAATTTTTTCCTCAAAGAATAAATGCTAGAGAATCTGTCACAGATGAATCCTAGAATTTGATTGTTTGGAAGGGAAGGAAGAAAGAGAAATATTCTGAATATTTGACAAGAGGAAATGGAGAAATAAATATGGGGTATTCAGAAGTCCCCTTTATCCATGGGGGATACGCTCCAAGACCCCCCGTTGGGGAAGGATAGTCCTCTTTTCATTACTATCATGATAATTTCCATCATAGTCCAAGTGGGTCTTTTAACCCTTTGCTATAATGGATAAATCTAACAACTACACTCTTTCTTTCTGAATCCTGGGCCTCTTGCCCAGGGCTTTTACATCAAGTACCACAGAGCCAACACCGGAAGTGGGCCATGCTGGGCCCTGCGGGGCTCCTGGGACCAGCCCTCCTCGCCTTAGGATGGGGTCACTCTCAGTGCCCAGACACTTCCAGACCCTCGCTTGGTCTCATTTTCCTTTAAATGCTACAGAGGAAGAAACACAAGGAGATGCCCCCCATGGTTTTAAGTCAAACCCTTAATTTTATTTGAATATAGTTTTTTTGTCATTTAATTACTGCCATTTTTTTCTTTTCTTTCACTCTTTCTCTTTTTTCCCCTTCACTTCCAGACTGCTGTGTAATTTTTGATTCTATGCAGATTATACAAAGAGTCCATGAAGATCCAGCCACATAATTAAGGACAGGGTGGAACTTTCAACTTTATGGCTAGCTTCTGCAATTTATAAGAATGACATATTCCATTTGTGATTAAGGCTCTTCACTTTAGCTTCCAGCTTTTCACTTTTGACAGATGTTTTCCACTCAAAATCTACTACAGTGCACTTACAGCCTCTCAGGTACACATGGATTTGAGTCTCTGGAATTTGCTGGCATTTTTGCTCTGGGTCTAATCCTAAGAGGAAATGGTGGTCTCAATCTGAGACAAAATTCATATCAGAAATTCCTCTCAGCTCCAGAGTCCTTCATCAGGAGCGTAGGACTTTGGATTAGAAAGTCCTCCTGTTGGGATGGGGATTTAGCTCAGTGGTCCCGGCGCCTATCTTGCAAGCACAAGGACCTGGGTTCGATCCCTGGTAACCACATACAATACTGGGTGTGGAGACTCACGCCCAGCAGCAATCAGCACCACATATCACAGTGCCGGGCGTGGTGGCTCACTCCTGTCATCCCAGCACTCGGGAGGCAGAGGCAGGAAGATTGCTATGATGTGAGTTTGAGGCTGAGCTCTCGGCCAGCCTGAACTACAAAGTGAGACCCTGTCTCAAAAACCTAAAAAAAGAAAGAAAGAAAGAAAGACCTCCTGTCTCCACATGGGGTTCCCCTGGGCAGGGACAAGAGTGACAGACTCAAATTTGAGGATGTGAGGAGAGTCTTGTACAAGGACCTTTCACAAGGATCTTATCAGGGTAGAGAAGATCACAAAACTAGTGACTCTGGGACCATCGCTCCCCGGGCTTCACCAGGGAAGGAGGGAGGGGTTCTCTGCAGCTTAAAGAAGCTCTGTCAAAGGGCACCTTGATGGGAGCTGTGACAACGACACAATGGCGGGCAAGGGGCCAGGAAATAGCACTGTAAAGCACCCACCTTCCACTTCCACTGATCAGCACTCCCCGAGGGCCGAGTCTGGAAGTATTTGGAAACAAGACCAAATACAAATGAGCGTAAAAGTACTGGTTTTCTCACATGAAGTAGGGACCGCTTTTTTTTTTTTTTTTTTTTTTTGTGATTCACAGAGCATTCACAAGTGGCTCTTCAATGTAGATGAGACATTGACTCATCAAGGACAAAGTGTACTATGTTCTATTTACTGTTAAAATTAACTGAAACTTTTACTTCTCATTTGGGATAAATTATTAAATCTGAAAAGAACTGTAAAAAGTATTATTTCTATACAAGTGGTATTATCAAGTAAGTAAAGGACAATCACTGTCCTTTACTTACTTAATAAAAACAAATGGTCATATTCTGCTCATCAGGGAGGTCATACTCTGGTTCCTTTGCATAAACACTGGTGAAGCCAAGCCTGGCCACAGTGCCTTACCTCCTATGCCGCTCTTGGACCCTTTCTTGATCCTTTCCTTCTGAGACCTCCTGTTTCCTGCAGCTAAATGACAGAATATGCCTACTGAGGGGAGGCCAGGGTTTCATGAAGCGCAGAGAAACCTGGTTACAGACAATTCCAGTGAGTGAGATGACACAGACTACCCAGGGCAGCAGGGGGGGAGCATCCACCTGGGGCGATGGAAACCCAGACCTGGGAAGTTGCGTGGAAGGTTCCAGAAGGTTCCTATGGAGGTGGCGCTTAACTAAGTCAGGAAGACTGTGCTAGATAAGAGTTGAGAGAACTCAGTAAACTTTACAAGATAAAGTGAGGAAACACTGTGGGCTCAGGAAATGGGTGGTATTGATTATGAAGAGGAAAAAATAAGGCAGTGATGGCTTTACAGACTAAGACCTTTAGAGACTGAGTACCCAAACTGCACCCCCAAACCCATTTATTTATCGCAAAGTATAGACACTGCAATTAAACTTGAATACTGAGGTTTTTGAGAAAACAACTCATACATTAACATCATTTGTCTAAAAAGAAAAACACAACAACACACGTGCCATACATAGCTTCACCACCACTGGCTTGGAGGGATACTTAGACCGCAGAATCAGAAGTGCAGAAACTGACCTTGTAGGGAGGGAGGATAAATGAACGGGACAGTAGAGGATGTATACCAGGATTCTGGGCAAGTGAAATAGGGGATAAAGCAGGTCACCAAGGCCAGGACTAGAAGTGGAGGAGCACAGTGAGCAGCCAGATGTCTGTAGGGAAGGTGAATGAAGAACTTTCAGGCATGCTCACTTACAGTGGGTGTGGCAATTTAGGATGGAGATGAGTGAAGTGGGCCATTGGAAATAAGGGTCAGAGCGAACAAAAAATGACATTTATTGTGCCATCCAGGGTCTGTCATGGCCATCAAGAATATAGTAAATCATTCAGCTTCATGAAAGTCGGGCAAATCTACACACAGAAGGAGGTTTACAGGTAACAGTGTAGGGTATGCAGTGTGAGAGCCTGTGGGGGTCTACAAGGGCATTTTCTCAGAAGAAGAGCAAGTGTTTGGGGAGTTGGTTCTTTGCAGGGAGACCTCTGCATTTGGGAAAGTAAAGAAAATTATTCAGCATAAAATATTTTGGTACCGAACATAATTCTACTGCTATGGGGAAGAAAACAATGTTTTGAACTTGGGACTGGTGTTGGCTCTAAGAACATCTAAGGAAGATATCTCCTGGGGGTCAGATAGGGTAGAAGAAATAAGGCAGGTACAGGTCTGCGTGAGAAGATCAATAAGCAGGAAGCAAATGGTTTCAGTTTAAGGGAAATCAAGTATGAGTTTGTGAGGAAGCAGGATAACTGATTTTCAGGACAGGATTAGTGTAAGGGGAGAGGTACCTACCTCAGGCATCAGTGTCTCCTTCAACAGAGACCCTAAGTGCTTCCTCTGGTCTCGGCCTGATCTGAATAAGGCTCAGGAAGAGGTTGATTAAAGAGGGCGTGGATGAGCCGGGACTAACAAATCTATTCACACTATTCCCGGACAACTCAGAGCAAGCGCTGCCTGGCCAGGCCCCTCCACAGGTTCTGAACCTACTGTCTGGCGTGGAAAGCAAGCTCCACTGCTTTTTAACTTTCCCATATGATTTCAGTGTTCATATAGGACTGTGAAAGGCTTACCCAGAAAAGATAACTAGTATGAGGAGGGAGGAGAGGGCATCATCTGATACAGAGGAAAAAAAACTCTACCACGCCTATGGCTGGAAACATCCTACACTTTGGTCTTCATGATTTATTAGTAGCATTAATAATGGCTTCATAACAGGCAGTAGCTACTTGTGGACCAACACAACCATCTAAACAAGAGGACTTGGCTCCCTTAAATAAAAAGGTGTGTCAATAAAAACACAAAGCGACAAATGGAATCTTCACGGAGACTTCAACACGCATTTTGTCAGCAATGGCAGGCAGAGGCTAGAGGTTGTCCTCATGATGTAAATGTGCATTAAAGCAGCTTGGAAAATGTTTATTGTAAGCAGGTGACTAACATTCAATGGACAGTCCAGCTATTATCCCCGAGTCCAGCTCTTTGTTATAAACTATAGAACAAGAGGACTATTTTGAAGTAAGTACAGTTCTCAAACAGGGAACTACAAACAAAATAATAAGGAGATACCCACCCCCCTTCATTTTCCATCTTCATGGAAAGTTTTCTGCTTTTTTCTACCCCTTCCTTCTCTCCTTGTCTCCTGACACCCTCTAATTAGCGCTCTCGTCACTGCTGCTTGGCACCGTGCGTGCTGTAGGTGGCTGGCGTGACATTGGATGCCTGCCCCTGCAGCGCTATTAGGCACCCCGCAGCGCACAAACAAAAAGCCCAGAAAGCCTGACCCAACTATTTTCCTATGAATAGAACATGCTTTCTTTATAGAGATAAAAGGTGTTTGTGTGCATCTATTTGTACCAAGATGAGATGCACATATAGGCATAAATATAGGGAACCTTGTGTATGTGTACTGCACGTGAGTTCCTGAGTCTAAAAAGACTCAGGGTCAGACATGTTTTAGTGTGTCCTCAAATAGACCGGAAACTTCTGAAAGACTTTCAGCATTTGTCCTCCGTGTTCAAAAGATAAGGAGAGGGAAAACGTCTTTAGAAGGCAACTGGCATCGAGTAGAACTTTCTTGATCTTGGAATTAAAGAAACTTCCGGAAGAGAAGAAACCCTCCCCTTCTTCCAAGTTCTTTAAGGTGAAACTTCTTCCTTCATCTCAGAGACAGAAATCAAGAATCCCTGTAGATGCATTTCCACCTCGAGTTTGGGGTGGCAAGACCCCTGTGCCCCTTTCCTGCTACATCATCAGATAAATGATGAGGACATGTCAAGGGGCTACTAAAGGCTGAGCAGCTATCTTACTGATCAAAGGAGACATCAGATCCTACCAGGGCTCATTGTTCAGAGGGCGACAGCATCACTGTTCTGTGGGTGCTGAGTTTGGTGATCAAGGCTGAAAACTATACCCCAGAGGAGGATCTGGGAGGCAATGGCCTCTCCTTGGGGTGGGGACCCATTCGGAAAGTCCTAACACTAAAGGGCCAGGGTGGCAGGAAGCACGAGGATCATATGGACCTGCTGAGACTTACTTGTCTCTAAATTAGTGGCACAGACGTAGCAGTACCTTGAAGGAAGGCTGTCTTCCTTTGCCTCGCATGGCCATGGCCAGAGACCGGAATGGATACTTTCTTCAATGGCTGGTGGTAAAAGTGCACCTCATTTTACCTCTGTGGACTCATGATGCACACATGCCAGTTTCCCTGTGACAACCCTGAGGAACATCTTTTGTCCTGGTGTGCAATTCCTCTTATTTTCACAAGCATCCAGCTTTGGGACGTGAATTATACCCTCACCCTCATTAAAACGGACACTGCAACAAGGACTCAATGGGGTGACCTTACATCAGGTTTATATTATAAGAAGTGAAGTTGCACCTGGTTAATCTGAAGCTATGAAGATTCACTCCAGTGCTGAAGCTAACTGTTGCTGTGCTTTCAACAAAATGAATTACTTGTGGAGTTCTGTGAGGTGCCTGCTCTTTACAAGGGCCTTCCTCGGTGTGCGGCGGGCTCTCTCATTCAGTCATTCGTGTGTCCTGAAGAGGAAGTGTCCAGGCGAGGAGGCAGGCAGGTTGGGAGCTCCCTTTCATACCATGCCAGGAAGGGCTCCTCCTGTGGCACACACGGGCACCGTGAGGAAGACAAGGTGGCTTCACACATGGTCCTTCATATTAATAGGTGCACTTTTTGTTAGAGAGACAAGATGCCCACATGTGGGCTGTCATCAAACTCTGGGGGGCAAGATAGAATAAGATGGGCCTGGGAGAGGGGAGGGCCATCAATCAACACATGTCAAGCAACAATGACTACACTAAGTATGTGATGGATCCAGAAAAGGGGAAATCAACAGGAGTTACAGTCGAATTGTTTAATAGATGAGACAGGAACTGTGGCAGAGGATGAAATGGATCCAAAAGATGGGGAAGATGAATGGGGGCCAATGAGTGCAGGGAGAAGAGTTGCTCATTTCAGAAGAATCACATGGGCACGAGAGCTCAGACAGTGTACTCGGATGACAAGTGACAGGCAGAGAGACAAGACTTCCATTAACTTCCTCAAAAATATGCAGAGGGCTCATTTCCCCCCTGGAACCACCACAATTTTGCTAAGAACAACAAATCAACTTGCCTTCCCCATGAAAGGAAAGGAAATGATGTAGTTATTTTGGAATCAGCCTAGCTATTACTAAGCATGTGAGTTATTTGCCTTTTTGACCTCAGAGTATTTACATATGAGTGGTCTTGTGAGTTGATTCCCTGTGAACAACCCGATTTTAGACACTCAGAACATCTGAATTCTCTGAGGTGAGAACAGAGCTAATAGCAACAATTCCAGGTGAACAGGAAGAGCCAGTGCCAAGCACAGATATGCGACATGCTAGACTCCACAAAGGCAGAGGCCGTCAGGGCCAGGCAGGTGTGACAAAGCCCAGGTGTGTAGCACATGCAGTGTCTTCCACACCCGCATGACTCTTTTATAGTAGTCAAAGCAAATTCAAAGCCCACTCACCACACACACACACACACACACACACACACACACACACACACAATTGTTTGTGAGCTACCCTGAACCTTTTACAAACCTTGCCAGTTTGTAATTCACAGAACAATGGAATATGTACAGTGCATGTCATGTATGTTTACAAATAGCCTAAAGTGCTGAAGACTTAATTCTGTCCAGATATTGACAGATATCCCCAAGATAAAGGACCATGACTTGTGTGCTCCCTAATATGTCCCAAATATCTGCTCAGCTGCTCACACATGGCAGCCACGTACTTAATACTTGCTGAATAAGTAACTAACAGTTGTTAAAGAAATTTTTCGTATTTATTAGAAAATAAAACTTCCTGACTATGAGGCTGGATGTTGGGATAGATAAGAGGAAGACTGTTCCATCCTTCATATGCTTAAAACTTAGCTGGGATGTTATTGTCTGAGAACCTTTGAAACTGATTTCTAAACAGGTTCCAGCTCTCTTTCACTGGGGACCCTGTGAAGGACCTCAGAAGCAGGCAGGCTGAAATCCACATTTTTACAACTCAAAGGTGCTGAGAGTGAACACTCTTAAAATCCAAGTTTGCTAAAACTTCCTTAAAACCAACAGTTTCTACCCTGGATTACCAGGGTTCACAAGGACCCACTGCGGGGAGTATGGTGATCCTGTCTGTCCTCAGGTACTTAGACCTCACAGTCAGGGTGGGGAAACCACCACAGCCTCAACCTGAAACTCATACTCTTTCCAGCAAGGTGACTGTAAGTGGAACAAATGACTTGAGGACTCTACTTCCACTTCTGCCAATGCATGTGGCCTTTGACCAGCTAGTTTATTTACAAAAAGATAAAGAGTATGCCTTAAAATTGGTTGTTAGAAATCTACTTATAATTAAGAATAAATTTGCAAATTACTCTACCCTACATATAAAACCAGTGGAAGTTCTAACACCCAAAATCAGCCGGATTGCTAGTTGCACTGATGAAATGAACAAACAATCCCCCCAAATATGGATTAATCTGTTTATATATAGACACCACCTGACTTACAATGACTAATGCATATTTGATCTGATGGGGGCGCCACAGCACGATGTTTACATTTTGCTCTTTCCCCAGGCGAGTGAGACAGGGATAATAAGAAAGAGGCCGGAAGTAGCAAATGAATTTTCAACTCTTGATTATTTTCAACTTAATGGATTTGAGACAAAACCTCACCATACATCAAGGGCCACGCCTGTCCTTCTTGCTTTCACAGAACAGATGAGGCCTTCGCTATGCATATGACCAACATCACAAAAGGAATCTACAATGCTGCTAAAGTGACTAGGAGTCTCTCCTTCAAAACTGAACTACATTCTTTTAACAACTGACTTGCTATCATTTTCCATGTTATTGTTTGATGAGGTACTCGTGAAGCTTTTAGTCTATCACAACTCCTCTTTGTGCATAAACTGAAAGAAAACCAAAATGAAGAAAATGAGGCACACTGTAGGAAAGTCTGTTCTTTCATTGTCTATTTTATTTTATTTAAAAAAATTTTTTTTTAGGTTTTTTGAGACAGGGTCTCGCTTTGTGGTTCAGGCTGGCCCTGAGCTCAGCCTCAAACTCACATCACAATCCTCCTGCCTCTGCCTCCCGAGTGCTGGGATGACAGGTGTGAGCCACCACGCCCGGCACTGTGGTATGTGGTACTGGTTGCTGCTGGGTGTGGGTCTCCACACCCAGTATTGTTATG
>PVIR01044808.1:0-11035 GCA_004026965.1 Petromus typicus
AAATAAGGCTCCTGAGGAAGAAGGTCCATCCCTTCCACACTGTCAGTGTATTGCATGCTTTTTATTCCTTTAAAACTGCAGCAAACTCCTCCTTTTTCAAAAAGGAGGAATTAATCAATACAGAAAAATATATGATGAAAAACTCCTCCTTTTCAGAAAGGAGAATTAATCAATACAGAAAAATATATGATGAAAAAAGTTGTTTAAATTACAAAAATAATTATTACTGTCAAAGACACATTGCCAGGAATCACCCTCTAAAACCTTCCCCTCGTTTCAAGCTCAGGCCTCCCACGGCGCCTGCCACTTCCCGCAGCAGCTCTCAGCCCGTCTGCCCCGAGTGTCTCCAGGCGTAGGGTCCTGGCTGCTGCTATTTGACTCTGGGCTCAGGGAAGAGCTGGAAGTGGTGATGTCAGAGCCACTGGAGAAGGTGGAGGACACGATATCATTCTTTTATTGACAGGAATCGCTGTGAGCATTTTGAACCAATTCCGGACGTGGAGGCAGCTGTGAAAAGACACACCACAGAAGACACAGAGAACTGCTCGGAGGACACGGACCGGGGGATGGTGCGTGCTGGCCGTGAGGGAGGACACGGAGAGGAAAGTGTAGCCACGTGTGTAGCAGAAAACATTTGTAAGCCAAATGTTCACTATGTGTTTTGATGACCTTGTACCATCACCACGTAACCTTACCTGTCACCCGCTGCCCAGCTAGGGACCAGCACGGGGAGCAGGCCCTTGGAAGCTCCTTTGCCCTGAACCCCCTCCTCATGCATGACCAGCGTCAGAGCCATGATCACCATAGGTGAGTTACATCTTTCTGAAACTTCTAAAAACAGGACCATTCCGTATGTCACCAGTCATGTGTCATCTTTCTGGCCTATCATTTCTGTGAAGTCACTTTTGTTGCTGCGTGCAGCTGTCACTGGCTATCATCTTGGACAATTTCTAGTCACTACAGTCCGCCCACCTTCCAGCTAGCAGACATGGGTGTTTCCAGTGTTGGCCACTACAAATAATGCTGCTGAAACCTTTTGCTGTGCGATCTGGAGACTGTGCGCTGGGTTTGTGCTGTGTGTGCACCTGTGTGTAAACCGAGCCATTTCCACACTTGTCATTACTGAGAGGGTGCGGCCACTTCACACCTCTGTCGTTGGGTTTAACTGTTCCCTGGTACGTACAGGTAGCACAAGATGGCTCTGATTTGCTTGTTGTGTACTACATACCATTTTTGAAATGTTTAGTCCTCCTGTCCAATTTTTTCACCTGCTCCATTTCCGACCTGGGCCAGTTGACCCCTCCTTAGACAACCTGGTGGCCCAACTCCTGGCAGGTCGCTATATTGATGCCAAACTTAGTGTGGGCACCCAACCAGCATAGCACACTGCAGCCCAGAACTCCTGGACTCAAGCAATCCTCCCACCTCAGCCTCCTGAGCAGCTGGGACTATAGGCACGCTACCCTGCCCAGCTCCGTTTTTCTTTTCTGTTGTCTTTCCCCCTTGATTTGTAGATGCATCTTCCCCCGTGAGTCCTTCCCAGATACATGTGTAGCAAGTGCCCTCTGCCCTGTGAAGGCTTGCCTGCTGCCCCTGACAGTCCGTCCTGATGAATGGAAGCTCTGTTCCCAGGGTGCTGTTCTCTCTCAGTTCCTGCCTTGGATCTTGGCCCTACTGCGGGCCCTGTAGCTCTCCAGTGCCCTTAAACAGATTCCAAAGCTCATTTCTCCAGCTTTTCCGGAAGCTCCAATGGAAGAACTGGGCAAAACTGCGGGCCAGCACCGTCCACTCCTCGAGTTCTTTCTCTGCCTTTTCCACACTTTTAACTATATACTGGAGTGATTTATTTCCTTACTATTGTAAACATTTTATATACATTTTTAGAGTGTTAGATAACATTTAACTATCTCACAACTGTATCTCGTGTGATTCCATGATTTAAAACTTAAGGCACTTTCATTTTACATTATGTCAAAAAATTATTCCCTGTAGATGCCTGAGCCTGAGAAGGCATTTTCAAAGTGGGTTGTATTTGGAGTGACGAGTGAGATTCCCTTCGACGCTTTCAGCAGCCCCAGCCAATACTCCAAACTTTCCAGAGTACTCTCAGTTTTAAACTGAGTCAGCTGCAGGCTGTCTTAGATTCTTAGATTAGTTTCTACTACTTTAGCTATGGCTGTGGATAGTAATTTGGACCTGGATGTCTCCCAAAGCTCATGTTAAAAGACTGTCCCCATAGTGGTGCAGGGGGCGGAGTGGAACCCTTACAAATAGCACCTGTGAGTAATCTGTCTTGTCTTGGCTCTCAAAGGACACCACAGGACCCGTGTCCCTTCCTTTTCCTCTCTTTTCTCCACTTTCTGGCCAGGCAGTGGCCATCTCGCTCCAGCACGACAGTCCACCATGGTGTGCTGCCTGTCACAGACCCCAAATCAGGGTCAGAGAGTGGACTCTGCAGTGCAGTGAGCAGGACAGCCCTTTCCTCCCTCCACGCTGGTCCCCTGGTCAGCATCCTGGAGCCTGACCTCGAGCTGCTGAGTACCACGCCCCTTCCCACGTGGTACTATGGCCTGTTCTTTGAGCATCCAGGCAGCGACAAAGTGGAAAAGACTTGTGAAATGGCTTCAGAATGAATTCCATCTGTGGAGCCTGGCAACAGAAGAAAAGACAAATGAAAAGATTTGAAGAAAACTTCTGGTCTTTGCTAGAAAAGATTTCTGGGTGAATTAGAGTGACACAGTGGATCCTGAACAGCTGGGATGTGTGTAGTGAGGGGTCTCCCCTCCACTGTCTGGGGACAAGGGAGGCACTTCCTAAGTGTCCCACCAGGGAAGCCACCGCTGTGTGTGCTTTCAACACGTGCTACAAAGGCCGTGACATAGACCTCTTCCAGATGGAAGGGGCCACCAGTGTTTCTGACCGCCATTCCTATGGATGTGGGTGTCCATGTCAGTCCCAGGGTCACAGTAATGGTCCTCCCCTTCCTCCAGAGTCCTAGCCCTGCAGGAGGTTCTGAGGGTCCTTGAGTCCGCCACCCCCGCGGCCAGGGGATGGTGCAGGGAGAGGTATCCTAGGTTAGAGGGAACCTGCACCACACGCCCTCCATGCTCCCTGAGTGGTGGCCGTGTGCGTCTTGGTTTGCTTAGTTCATGGCTCGGGAAAGCCCTGCTCACGCAGGCTGCCGGGCAGCTTCCCTTCCCCACCCTCTGGGCCATCTCCGAGCAGCCTGAGGCTCCGTGGCCTGTCATGGCATGGGGGCGGGGCACAGAGGGCAGGTCTTCCCTTGTGAACCTGACAGGCCAGAGGGGCTCCCAGCTCGCCAAGGAGAAAGGAGCAGTGCATGCTGGCGTGAAAAGAACAGATTAAGCGTCAAGATTCCTTACAAAAATGCAGGAAGACTTTGAGTGGGATAAACCCTTAGGCTCTGGGGGCTGATTTTGAAGAACATGGGGAACTTATGGAAGGATACAGGAGAACATTCCAGAAAGGTCTGCAAAGAAGCAGCCCCGTGACTCAGTGCGAGGCAAACTGCCTCGTGGTAAACAGTGGCCCGAGAGCTGGGCCTGTGGGAGCATGCAAGTGTGTGAGTGCGTGTGCGTGCGTGTGTCACGGTGAGGGGCAGCAGAGGCATCCTGGGGAGTGAGTCAGGGTCACAGTGAACATGACAAGGGGAATTATGACACACCTTCACTTTACATTTCCTTAAAGATTTACCAAAAAAGCCATGTTATAAACACAAGAATCACAGTGCCAAATACACACGTGTTCCTTTCAGGATTAAAAATGCAGACTTGCAGCCTGGCAATTGGGTGCAGAAGGCCCTCGGCGTGGCCCCTGGGTGGCCCAGGGGTCTCGTGACCATGTGGGCCAGGCTGAGTGAGCTAGGCCAGGGAGAACCTCACAGTCCCATGGCAGACGCGGTGACAGTCTCAGGACACAGCTCACAGCGGCGGAGTCCCAGCCTGCAGTGCGCGTAGTTGATAAATGCGCTGTGGTAGATGGGGAAGAGAGGAGGCAGGGTGGTCTGAGTCCCGGAAGGCCCCAGTCTGAGCTGGAAGACTCCACTGCAAAACTGTTCTGTGGCCACAGGACGTGGTTATTCTCACCCCAGCGTCTCCAGCGCCACTGATTCATCCTGAGATGGAGTGTGACTGTCACGTGGCATTGTTCCTATAGAGGGACGTGGAGACATGATGCTTCTCCCACTGGTTTCCTGTTTAGTGTTGGTTTGCAGGGCGCTAAGAACCTGGACTCACTGGCCAGCCATTCCCACACAGAGCCCAGTGGGAGAGGGGAGAGCGGAGCCGTCTGTAGCTTTCCCAACACGTCCCTGCCATGCCGGCGATGCCATGCAGTCCCGCGGCTCTGAGAGGGACTCTGCGGTGAGCGGCACGTGGGAGGCACAGCTGCGGCTCTCCTGGTCTGCTCTTTTCCCTTTGGAGGCGGTGAGACGGAACACCACGTGGACAGGAGAGCCAAGAGATGGCTGTTGTCTCACAGTAGGAAGGAGGTGTCGGCAAGGGCCAAATGGCAACTTGGCACAGACACAGTCAAGACTGTCCGCAGCACGGGACATGCTGCCAGTGGCCCTCTTCACCGCGAGACCGAGGCGACTGTCTGCAGCTGCATGCTGCCGTCTCCCTTCCCGCCCTTCTCATTCTTCAGAATGTGCTGAGAGAGCTTACTGAGAAACCAGCCCACATCCTGGAGATCCTGAGGCCACCTCAAGTACTGCTGCTTCTGCACAAACCCTCGGACGGCTTGATGCCTCATCAGCTCACAGTGGGACAGTGACCCCACCACCACCACGATGAGCACGCTCTGCAGGGCAGACACGCACCTGCCCTGGGCATAGGTGAAGGCTTCCAGGCACCAGCCGTCTCGGAGGAAGTGCCTGCTCACCAGGCAGACGACCTTCCTGCTGCTCCAGACAGCAGCCTGGAGGTTGGCGACATGGTCTTCCCCGGGGACAAAGTCTCTCTCTTCGAAGCACAGGTTAAGTTTGTTGCGGTCACTGTACTGAGTGTCCAGGTGTTTAAGTAAAGCGTTCTGTACCCATTCGAAGTCTTTGCTACTGAAGCAAAAATAGGCATCATATTTGTATGAGTCGGGTGCTCTTCTCAAGGGACGGTCACCCAGCAGCAGGCTCCACACCGTCTGGTAACACCGAAAACAGAAGCCCCGGAGCTTTGTGACCACGAGGACGGTCACAAGGAGTAGAGCCATGGTGACAGCAGACAGGACGAAAAGGGAGAACTGCAGAGACTTTAAGGCTTCCTCCTCATCACAGCCCTCTGTGGAGAGAGAGTAGAGGGGCTCACCTGAGAGCCAGGTGGGGTATGTGCAGGACATGTCCTCAGGAGACCCCTCAAGAGTGACACTGGTGTGGTTGAGCCACCTGATAAATGTGCTGAGCTCACACTCACAGATGAACTTGTTATGGGTTATGTCCAAGAAATGAAGAGATGCAAACAAGCCAGGGTCTGGAGAGAGCAGCAGGTTTCTGGATATGTCCAGGACCTCCAGGCTAGCAGGTAAGCTGCCAGGAGAGAGTGTGGATAGCCTGTTGGAGTTGAGGCTGAGGCCTCTTAGCGAAGTCAGGTCGCTAAATACCCCAGGTGGGAGGAAATTGAGGTAGTTGTTATTGAGAAACAGAACCTTGAGATGGAAAAGTCCCTTGAAAACATCCCAGCATAGCCCAGTTTCCCAGGCCAGTTGCAGCATATTTTCTCCAAGGAGCAGCTTTTCTAAGCTGGAGTTCGCTGCGGGGCTAAGGCCTGATACACAGGAGGAAAGGCGGTTCTGATCAACAATTACAGTCTGAAGTGCAGGTGCCCTGAGGAGGAAGTAGAGATCAGCCAGACTTTCTAGTCTGTTTCCTGATAACTGGATGAAGTTGACCCTGAGATTCATGTCTGGCAAAGTCACCAGTTTATTGCCACCTAGGAGGACAGTAGGTATGCTTGGAATAAAAGAAATGGTCTTAAGAGCATTGTCCCGGAGGTCCAAGGTCTCCAGATTGGCCAGGAACTTGAAGGTTTGGGCCTGAACGATCCCGATGTGGTTCCTCTGGAGGTCGATGTAGGCCACCCGGGCCAGCCCACGGAAGTCAGAGTTATAAAGCTCCCCCAGGAGATTAAATGACATGTTGAGGATCTGGACGCTGTCAAGCCCATGAAATGCTCCGTCTAAGATCTTGTTTATCTTGTTGTGGGCCAGGTTCAGGACCTTCAAGTCCCTGAGCGTCTCAAAGAGCTGCGGGTTGAGGGAGAAGATGAAACCACTGGAGAGGTCCAGGCTCCTCACCGAGCTTCGGGCCAGACCCGCGAATGTGCTCTGGTCGGGATCTTTGATGTTATGGAAGCCAAACCCAGAGCCCATGATGTGGTGTTGAAGAATCAAGGAGGAAACCTTGCTCCCCGCAATGGCAGTGCTGAAGTTGCCTGTGACAGCCACCGACCAGCCGTTTTCGGAAACGTCCAGGGTCTCCAGCTGCAGGTGCTGGAGGGGGTTCCCACACCTCTCCCAGTCCACACCCCTGATGTACACGTGTGTCTGCCTGAGGCTGAGAAAAGACAGCGTCTTCCCTTGCAGTGGGCTGAGCTCGCCCTCACACACTGTGGGGATGCGGTTGAGAGAAAAATCCATGGACTCCAAGGAATTCAGTTCTTGAAATGAAGGGTGAAGGTAAAGGCTACTAATCTGATTTATGGACAGATCTAGGCGGGCCAAAGAATTTAAATTTCTGAAATAACCATCTCTCAGGACAGTGTCTGAGAGACCACAGGAAAACAGTCGCAGTTCGAACAGCTGGGGCAGACCCTGGAAAGCATTCAGGTGCAGGGTGTGGATCTTGGTATCACCCAGGTCCAAGATTCTGAGGGCAGGCAGGTTCCGGAAGGCCTCCCGGCCAATAGTCAAGGGTGTCAGCTGCCCCCCAAGCTCCAGCAGCCGGAGCTGCTCCAGGAAGGGGAACGATGAGCTAGTGATGGTCTCAATGTAGTTGGAGCTCAGCAGGAGGTTCCTGGTAGAGCTGAGGACCCAGGGGACCTGGGTGAGGTTGCAGGAACGAAATAAGGCTATCTGGCCGTCAGAGGAGCAGGGCGGGATTCCAAGCATGGGGCTGGCCGTGAGCACCACGCCCATGAGAAGGCCAAAGGGACCTGCCATGGTCCTGTGAAGGAGAGAAGAGACAGCGGCTCAGTGGAGGCACCGCACACGGCCCGAAGCTCGGGACCCCCGTGGTGACTGTTGTTCCCTTGGCCCCTGCGCCCTCTGACCCCAGGAACGGCTGTCAGCAGATGCTGCTGGTGTAGATGTGGCCGTTCTCATCCTCCAGTCACCATTTCTCGCTGCTTTTCCACACGCTGGTCACTGCTCCAGGGATCTACAAGACCCTGTGCCCGGGCTGGGCTGTGGCTCAGCGGTAGGAGCGCCTGCCTCGCTTGCGAGGTCCTGTGTTTGATCCTGAGCACCCCAAAACAAAGCTGAACAAAACTGACAAAGCTCATCTATTCTTTCCAATAACCACGTTTGCTCACTGAAGATTTCCTGAGGGAGACTGGACAATACTGCAGGGAGGGACAGAGCTTTGCTTCCTCTTAGCTGTGGGGTCCCTTCCAGCCCCAAGGTCGATGAGGGGTAGGACACCCCCCAGTGCTGCCTCTCCGCTGCCCAGTCTCATCTCCAGGGACTGGAGCTGGCCACATGCTGCACGCTTGTCACAGAGCGTGGTGCTGTGTCATCTCCACAGCGTCCTCGCGGATCCATGTCGATTACTATGAGCTCTCTCCTTTGTGTATCCCAGTCAGGCATTGTACCGACTTAAGATCAGGAGTGAGGGAGTCGATGCTACGCTTATGGGCTTCCTGGCAATGCACGAGGGGCCTATGTGTCCACCACCGACCAGTGCCAAGGTCCAGGTGTGTCCTGGGTTCTGGTCCCGGAAGCCAGGGTGCAGGCTTGCGAGAGGAAGCAGGGCTCAGTCAGTGGAGTGGGTGAGGTTCGGATGGTGCGCGTTTGAGGAGCCCAGGACAGAGAAGCCAGGCCCTGCGAGCCAAGGAGAACGAAGAGGCTTACAGGGGGACGGAGCCACCGCGCTTTGTGCTGCCCGCCCTCTGTCCTGCCATGAGAAGCGGGCGCCCACATGACCCGCGAGGCCCCTAGCACCGTCAGCCTCCGCACCTGAGGATCCATCAAGAGTTGTGACACTCCGCCCGCGTGGGGGACACACGCAGGCCCCCAGTGTTTCCGAGTCACGGAGCCCTGGAGAATGCAGAGGTTCGCAGCTGCCTCACGACCCTGACAATCTGCCTCTGTAGCGAGTCACAGTCCTCACTTTGATATCGCAGTGAGGACCTTTAATCTACACAGAATAACCCGGCATTCCTGCTTCAGAGCAGGGGCTGGAAAGCATCCACCGTACAGGACCAGATGGAAATATTTCAGGCTCTGAAGTCCAAACACACACCACAGTCTGCTCACCACTGTTCTAGAAGAAAAGAGAACAGAAACCTAGACTTCTGAGCGAGAATCCTCAGAAGGCAAAGGTGAGCATGGACTGCTGCTGAGCCACTATCTGCAGGAGAGAACTCACTTCACCCCCGAGCTGCAGACAGTTCTGCAGCCCTATTTTCCCCAAACTCCAGGACAAATCCTCACCTTCTGAACCATGGGAGAAGCCAGCAGAGACCCTGGCTTCTGCTTCCAGACCCCGTGCTTCCTGAGCACACCGTGGAAGTGTGGAGTTAGCTCCTCAGTTTCACTTCCGTGTCTGGATGACCCTGTGCTGGCCTCGCAGTGCACCCACAGAACCGGCCTCCAAGTGCACCCACAGAACCAGGTAGCTTGACCCAGAGTTTGGGGTCACAGTGAGTGAAAGACGGCTCCAAACAACACGTAATCGAGATGGCAAAAATTCAAGCCCAGCGCAGGGGAGCTGGGTTGAAGTGAGGTGGATAAAGTCGGCAGACATGTAGATACAGAAGACACTGTCACTTCCACATGCAGACCTGCCTGCCCAGCAAGTACTGAGGGCTTGATATAAGTGCATTTTTTTTCCAATACCGGATCAAACTCAGGACCTTGCACTTGTCAGGCAGGCAAGCAGCCCTGAGCTATATCCCTGGCCTAAAATAGGTGCATTTTTACCTCTGAAGCTGATTTCAGTGCATCCCGTTGGGCCAGGTCATCTCTGAAAGGTGCTATAAGAGGTGTGCTGCCAGCAGCACAGGGACAGTCTGCCACGGACGCTGCTGGTGAGTGAGAGCTGCGTGGCGTGAGGACACTCTTCTTGTCTGCAGAGGATGTGAGCCAGCTGGGCCCAGGGGGGTACAGTCTGGGAATGGAGTTGAGTTGGCACGAGGGCAGCAGTTGAGGCCTGGGCGACATGGGCAGCAAAGCAGATGGAGTGGTCCAAGGCTGGATGGAGCCGCACCCACATGCAGCGGGTGGGTAGGTGCTGTGGTCTCCTGCTCCTTCCCTGGCCAGCATAGCAGGTGCCACCCCATCAGTGAACTTGCTGTCCAGTGGCAGTCAGGACAGAGGGACAGAAGGGGGGACAGGGACTCAATTCTCCATGGGCAGGATGCTCCTACATTGCCTCACAAGGCTGACACAAAGTAGGACGACTTCTGTGACTGGCTCCACCAGGAGACACACTCCGTCCTGCTTAAAACTGCAGCCCTCAATAACCACATGCTAAACCACTTGGCTTTCGGTGAAAACGAGTAAAACATTAAAAAACTCGCCATTTCTACATCCCTGGCATCACAAGGCATCACAAATCAAAACAAAACCTTACAAAGCTCCAGGCCAGTGGGGCCGGGGACAGTGCTCAGCGACAGGGCACAGGCTTCGCTCATGCGGCCCTGGCTCCCAGCCAGCCCCAAACGGAAGCAGAATCCCACCGTCAGAAACACATGGAAAAAGCAGGCGCCAAAGGAGGGTAACAGCACATCAGCCACGTTCGATGATGAAGATACGAACGCATAGTGCAATAGCTACGCTCTTGCCGCGGGAAAGGTGGAAGGCTGTTTGCCTATGGAAGTGGGTGTGGGGCTTGGGCAGAGGAGGGCCTGGTGAGTAAATGAAACGCTTGGCAGGGAAGACAGGGAGATGCCTGGAGGCATCTCAGGCAGGGACAGGACCACACCCACAGCTCTGGGTCCCGGGAAGGCTGCGTGTGCCAAGCTTTCCAGGGAGGAATCACTTGAGATAGACCCCTGGGTGCTCTGCTTGCCCAAGGCACCTCTGCCTCCCCGGGCCCCGGTCTGGAGGCTGCTACAGCCATGCCCAGACCTTCCTGTGGTGCTGGGCTTGCAGGCCCGCTGCATGCAGGTTAGAGGGCTGGGGCTTCGAGACCCCAAGAAAGCCGGGTGACCCAAGGAGAGCCCGTGTCTCTGGCTGGGAACCGCAGAGAGCACTCCAGACGGGGTGTGTCCCCACTGCATCATCGTCTTCCCTAACGGCTCAGCACTTCCTGACGTCAGCGGTGCTAGAAACAAACTCAAATTTCAAAACAAATATTACAGTAAGACTGGGACCTAGAGGACTTGTATGGTCTTGAGGTGTCCTCAAGATGGGCAACCTGGGGTGCTGACCCCTCCTTTCCTGTGTCTGTCAGCTTACCCGTGCGCTAAAGAGAAGCCAGACTCTGACCTCGGTTAAAATCAGTCTTTGGCACATGCTAGTTAAATGCGCGTACGTGAGGTTCAGAGGTAACGTACTCAATAAACATGTTCCCTGAGGGTGTCAGTGAATTTATAGGACGAGAAGAAAAACAGATGCAATTTATGGATTAAATTAAGACTCTTAGGAGGGAGGAGTCTGGAGAAAGAAAGCAGGCTGAGTGAGACGGGGCTGGAGCCTTGGAGCACTCTGCCTGTCTCGAAGGTGCAGTCTTCTCAGACATTACAGTTTTCTCAGGCTTTTCTCTCTGTTTCCTCCTCTCTCCTCAGGACCAGCGCAGCCTCGCGGAGCTCAGTACTGTCACGTCCCTGTCCCCGTGGGAAGCTGACCCCCAACCCGAGCGCCT
>PVIR01044809.1:0-11006 GCA_004026965.1 Petromus typicus
TAGTTATTTATAAGAAGGAGTAAAATAAAGCCTGCCAGTTCTCCAGATAATGCTGTACAGAAACAAAGCTACACCATTCACCTTCAGTAAGCTGGATGTACTTATTTGGAATTTGGGACAATTTTGACTAAATCTTAGCCAAAGTTTACCTTTTCACCATTATTAATCAAATTATAGTATAAACCATATTCGTAAAGCTCATGTTTAAATTACTTTGGAGGACAAATTATGTTCAAATAGCCAGTGCATACCATACTTAGTAGCAATTTACAAGTGAATTATAAACATTTGAATCTATCCTCACAGTCACTCTCTGTAGGATCTCCACTATTTTTATACTTGCTTGGTCTTCAGATTAAGCCATTTCCTTAAAGACATACTGTACCCTCATTCAGAATTTAAATGAATTTCACTAGGCTCAGTGTTATTCAATAAAAGTATTTTATATAAAATATTTACACAAAATTATTTTATCTTTGCTTAATTGGTCTTCAGTTTTACTTTCCAGGCCAAAACAAGATGATAAATAAATTATGATTAAAAGTCATTTGAGAGGGGCCGGGGATTTAGCTCAGTGGTTCTGGTGCCTGCCTTACAAGTGCAAGGCCCTGGGTTCAGTCCCCGGTAACCACATACAACAAGGCTGGGCCTAGTGACTCACGCCCAGCAGCAATTAAGTACCACATATCACAGTGCCAGACATGGTGCCTCACACCTATAATCCCAGCATTCAGGAGGCAGAGGCAGGAGGATTGCTGAGTTTGAGGCTGAGTTCTGGATCAGCCTGAACTACAAAGCAAGACCCTGTCTCAAAAAAACAAAAAACAGTTTGAGAGCAAAGCATAGTGGGGCATGTCTATAATCTCAGCATTTGGGAGGCTGAGGCAGGAGGATTGCTATGAATTCAAGGCTAGCCTGGGTTACATAGTGAATTTAAGGACAACTTGAACTATATAGTGAGACTGTGTCTCCAAAACCAAACCAACCCAAAACAAAACAACCCAAAATAAATCCTGTACATTAATAGAAACTCAGTAAACTTTTTTTTTGTTTTTGAGACAGGGTCTCGCTTTGTAATTCAGGCTGGCCCTGAACTCACGGTATGTAGGAGAGCCCAGGCCAGCCTCAAACTCACAGCAATCCTCCTGCCTTTGCCTCCTGAGTGCTGGGATGACGGGTGAGTCACCACCACGCACTTGCTTTTGTTTTCTGAGATAGGTTCTCACTCTGTAGTTGGATAGGCCTTGCACTAATTAGCCCACAATTGCCTCAGACTTCAGTAATCTTCCTCCCTCAGCGTCCCAAATGCTAGGACTACCAGCTTGGCAGTGCCCACTTTTTATGTGACCTTGAGCGGCTTTGTAGTCTCCTATGTCAGGGCGTCCTGATTTCCCCAAAGATACCAGGATTTTAAGTGGTTGATAGGTCAAAAAGAAAGATCTGCTCTCATTGCCTCTTCCTGTTTGTTTTTCAGACCTCTCCCTACTTAGTTTAGGCTGACTTTAAACTTACTATATTGCCCAGGCTGGTCTCGACTTGAAGCCATCTGCCTGTCTCAGCCTTCTGAGTGATGGATTACAAGTGCGCACACCTATGCCCAAGCCAGGGATGTTTCTTGCAAGAATCTGCTTCAAAAAACATAAATAAAACACCCTTGGTCAAAAGGGTTCCAAGCAGGGTTTCTCGGATCCGCCTGAATCCCGAGACGGCAGGGCCTGGTCGTCATCGCCTGCTCCTGCTTCTCCACGCTTTATCCGTGCCTCTGCCGGGACGCCGACCACCTCTCTCTCTGCCTGGTCCCGTAGGTCCTCTCTACAGGCCCCGCCTGGAGACTCCCAAAGACCACAGTCTGGCGGCTCTCTGGTGGTCCAAAGCGTCTCGGATACAGCGGCCATCACGTCAGTCATGGTCGTTGACTCAGGGCCCATTTCTAAATTTTTCAAGCAAACTTGGGTAAATGTACTGACACATCTGAAGAAGGAGGTGGCTTCAGAGGTGGAATGCCAGGCATGGGAATGTAGCAGAGACAGCACATGGCTGGGTGAAATCCAGCCAAAGGGGCTGCAGAAGGAGAGAGGAGAAAAGGGCAGAGGAAGGGGAGGGCTGGCCCGCAAGTGTTCTGGCAACTAGCCGGGAAGGGCGCACTGAGCCCGTCGGAGGTCATGGTGTTAGAGGATCACGGGCGGCAGTGAATGTTCCCGTTCTGGCACATTCACTATAGCGAAAGACACGCGCCATTGCCCCTCAAAGCCCGCCCCTCGCATCACTCCTGCGGCTTCCTGCAGCCGCTCCGGGGTTCTCCTTCCTGCGCGTCTCTAGTTGTGCTTCATGGCCGCCCTGACGCCCTGAATTGATTCATGGTCATTCTGATTGTGAGAAAGAGCTGGAAGTCCCACGGAGCCAGATCCGGGGAAGAAGGTGGATGAGGACATACTACGATATTTTGCAAGCCTGCCTTTCTGTTCATGGTTGTTTTTAAAAAAATTTTTTTGGTGGTCCCAGGATTGAACTTGGCCCTTGTGCTTTCAAGGTATGTGCAGTACCACTTGAGCTAAATCCCAGCCTCTGCCTCTCCGCTGGACAGCCCTGGGCAGCAGCAAACACTGTGTTTTTGACCATGCCCTATAAAGATGAAAAGCAGGACTTCCAGAAGTGCTTCAGAAAGTGGCAAAAAAGATGCAGTAAGTGTTTCAAAGCTGGGAGAGTATTTTGAGAGGGATTCATAGTCTTTTACTGTAAAAAATATTTTTTTTGAGACTATCTCACTCATGTAGTTCAGGCCTCAAGCTCTATATCTATATAGCCCAGGCTGGCCTTGAACTTGAGGCAGTTCTCCAGCCTCAGCCTCACGAGTGCTGGGATCACAGGCATGCACCACCATGCCTTTATAACATTTTAAAAATGTAAACACATACTGTAGTTTTCATCAGTGCTTGTACGGGACTCGGCCAGCCCCGCAGAGGCTGAGACTGCCCTCCAGCTTTGCTGGTGCTCCGAGTGCCTCAGGTGCCCCAGCTCCCCTTGGCAGCACGCAGCTCACTGATTCCTCACACAGAACCATGTGGTCTCAGCGATGTGGCTCAGGCCTGTGATCCTGGTACACAGGCTGAAGCAGAAGCTTTGTGTCACTTCAAGGAGAGCCTGGGCTACACAGTAAGTTCAAGGCCAGCCGGACCTACATTAAGGAAACCTTGTCTCAAAAAACAAAACAAAACAAAAAAACCACACAAACAAAAACAAAACAAGAAACCACCCAGCTATTGACATGAAGTTGCATCTGTTTGTGAATCGTTTCCTGTGGGGAATGGCCTTGTGCCTATCTGCTGGAAGGCACGTCAGGACGGACCCTCGGCATTTTTGAATTGAGTTGCTTGCTTTCCGACGATGGCCGGACGGGTTCTTTAGACACCATGGATGTTACTCCCTGCTCCATTACGTGGTTTCTGAGCATCGTGTCCCACCGTGCGCAGGGCCTTCTCTTAGCCTTTGATGACTTAAGGTCTTAACTCTTAAGTGTAACAGTACTTTGCCCTGGTGCCCTTGTGCTTCGGTGTTATATTCAGAACTTAAATGTTTAAAATGCCTGCACATGTTGAAAGCAGTTTTCTGATTTTGGCTGGAGAAACTCTTGGACACAGCTGCTGGCTCGCTGGTCCCCAGGCTGGTGAAAGTACTGCCCGAGGTCCCTCGGGAGGTCTCCAAACACCTCCTCGTCTGGCCAGGGGGCCCAGGTCCTCGGGGGCTCTGTTCTTCCAACCCAGGAAGCCGGTTGCCGGGGTGGCTGTCTTGCTTGCTAGAAGCCTGTGAATTGCTCCTTGGTATTCGGAAAAGTTCTGCAGTGGAGCCTCTGGGAAGTATTTTATGACGCGTTCCTTTCTGGGCACTGCTTTTACTACCGCAGAACGCTCTCACGTCATCCCCAAGCCCACCGCGCCTGGCGAGGGCAGCATGAGCATGCAGCAACCGGGCCAGCTCTGAGTGGCTCCGTGTCATCTCGGGGGCTGCAGAACGTCGCCTCTTTCTTTTCTCGCCCACAGCTCCACTCACCAGCAGTCAGCAGGAGTCTGCTGGAAAGAGCGCCCGGCTTCCTTCACTAAGTAGGGCCAAGTGAGGGCCGACCATCGGCGGAACTCGACCTGCCGCTCCCCAAGCAGAGCCGCGTCTCCCAAGAAACCAAGACCAGCCTGGGCGCGGGGTGGAGGGGTGACTTCCAGCCTGGGCAGTGCGGGGCGGTGCAGAGAGCGCTTTCCTGGAAGATGCCAAAGTCGTGGCTCTGTCCCTGTACCCCGCGGTGAGGCGGGGGTGGGGGTGGGGGTGGAGGCTGGCGACCGGCTGTCCTGGGACAGTGAACGCGCTCCCCGCTGGCAGTTCGCCGGGCTCGCGCTTGGACACGGGGGACGAGTCCACTGTTCCTGCCGAGCACGGGTGCGGAGGGACAGCCTCGCATCAACGCCCCGCGCCCCGCGCCCCCACGCTCCTTGGTCGTGCGGCTTCTGGCAGCTACCCTGTCGCGCGCCCCGAGGGTGACCCAAGACCCCCTGCGAGGGGCTCCCCGGGCCGGACTGAGGCACAGGCGGGCAGAGGGAGGCGAGCAACGGGCGGCGGGCGGCCGGCGACGGGCGCCTAGGGCGGGGCGGAGCGAGGCGGGGCGGGAGCGAGGTTGCGGGGGGCGGGGCGGGGCGGGGCGGGCGCGAGGGCGCGGCGGGGGGGGGCGGCGGCGGAGCCAGAGCGCAGGGCGCAGGGCGCAGGACGCGCGTGGCGGCGGCGGGCCGGGCTGGGCGCGGACGGCGGGCGCGCGGCGCGGCTGCCCTGGGCGCGCGGTGCCGGCGCTCAGGGCGACTTCCTCGCGCGGAGTCCCGGGGCTGGCGACGCGTCCTCGGCCACCATGAAAGGTAGGCGGCGGCGGACTCCGGGGCGGCGGGCTCGGGGGGGTGCTCCGGGTCCCGCGTAGCACCGCGGGGACCGCAGGGCTGGGCTCGGAGGCGTTCGAATCCTCCCCGCAACGCTGGGACTTTTGCAAGGTAGTTGGGAGGTGCTCTTCACCGATTCTGGTTTCCAACTTCTTAATTGGAAAAACCTGCGGAGGAGCGCGCGGCGGCGTCGCTCCCCGCGGTCTCTGCGCTCTTCGTCGCCGTCTCTCTTCCCGGTCTGCGCGTCTCCGTCCGAGCTGTCGTCGCGCGCGGGCCGGGAGTTTTCTCGGGGACCCGAGATGTTCGCGCGGCGCCCGCCCCACATCTGGCAACGATTAGCGGCCCGCGGAGCGCAGCTGGCTCGGGACGCGCGCTTGGCATCCTTGTGCCTGCGACCCGGGGTGGAAATTCACCTCTCCCGCCCGTGGCCGCCCGCGGGTGGCCAAACTCACGTGCGCGCGGGCGACGCCGCCGGTCCGAGTCGCCTCCCGGTCGCGTCCTCCCAGCCCATTTGTGGCGGAGTCAGAGGTTATCGGACCTTGAAAGGGGCCGCGGGGAGCAGGGCTTCGCAGGCAGCCGTCTGTTTAGTGGAGGCGCGGAGATTTGTCAACGGAACGTAGATTTAGATGTCAGATAAATGGTCGCAGCGGAGCCATCAAAGCGAGTGGTTGAGGAATGGGCCGGCGCGGTGTTTACACAGGACTCGAGTTCCCGGCTTGGTGCCCTGCGCCGTCTGTCCCCGCGCCCGTTTGGAGACGACGCCCGAGCGCAGTGGCCGCGTTTCCAGCTCGCCGGACCGCGCAATGACTCCAAGGATGTTGGGGGTGGGCTGGGACGTCTCTGGCAGTTTCCAGAATCTGGAAGTTGGTGCCTGGCCGTTCCCTGCCTTCCAGTGGCGCTGTGTGCCCGCGCCTGGGGTCGGCAAGGGATGGGCGGAACATCAGGTGGGAAGTGGCCGCTGTGGGGGAAAATAGGGGACCTTTACAGCGCTCTGCGCAGAGACTTCCAAATGTGGTGGTGCACATTCTTTCTGTATCCCAGTTTCGCTTCTTTCATTTCATTGCGGGAGAAGTGCATATTCCTCTTAAGTTCTCTAGGAAGGAGTTTCCCAGGGTCTAGACTCACGGGACTCGGCTACCAGCATTTCAGCCCGAAGCCAGCCATGAAGGCCAGTGCTTTGCAGCTCTCGGGAAGGGAAGCTCCCCACTCCACCAGCCCCATCGTGAGTTCCTAAACCGAGTAAATGACTGACTGCGGCCTGGGCACTTTGCAACAGCATTAATTCAAATCTACAGTGGAAAATGAAAATACACCTAAAAGATCTGAACACTTTTTTTTCTTTATTTTTTGAGATAGAGTTTTGCTAGGTAGCCATGGCTGCCCTTGAAATCACTGTTTTTTGTGGTACCAGGGATTAAACTCAGGACTTTGTGCTTGCCAAGCAGGCAGGGTGCCACTGAGCTAAATCCGCAGCTCTCTTGAAGTCAGTGTGCAGCCAGGTGATCCTGCTGCCTCTGCCTACCGAGCGCTGGAATTACAGGTGTGTGCTACCACACTGGGCTTTAAATACATTTGTGGTGCGATTTGTGCAGCATTGTCAATCAGATTGTGAACCGCTGAGAAGGCTCCTATTTTACTCTCTGCAGTCTTTACCGGACAGCCCCATCACCTTGCGTCAGTTGAGGAGGCAGGTCCAGGCGTCCTTGTGTGGACCAGTCATTTTGAAGGCTTCTTTTTCCATGAATGTATTGTGTGGGATACTTGCTTCCTGGTCCCACATAAGGAGCACTCACTGCTATAGTTGGTGAGATGAAGAGAGATGGAAAGTGTTCAGTTTCCACTGTGCAGAGCCCTGCCCGCACGCTGCGGTTGGCCCCTGAGTACAGGTTCTGTTTTGTTGTCATGATGTTTCAATCCAGAGCGTTAAACACAAACTATACCGCCGAGCTGCATCCCGCCCCAGAGGACTGGAGTTGAACTGGGAGAAGGAGGAGCCGGTGGCTGAGAGGGTGGGGAGGGACCTAGACACAGACATTGCTGCCTTCCTTGAGTGGCTTCCGAGGCTCTGGGACACGAGAGTTGGGAACCCGTGGTGTGGACGAGACTTTGTAGCCCAGTAAGCTGTAGAGGCCATGGTGGCCAGGACAGGCGCAGCGATGGGGCTAAGGTCCCTGGAGACCAGCGTGGCCTCCTGAGTCCTGACCGAAGGGAATGGCGCTTTTGCAAGGGAGCGATTCGGATGCCAGGTTTCTGATTATATTGCACAGCTGATAGCTTTTCAGTTTTCATTAGAATTTGGTTTCTCTAAATGCTGAGAGGTGATGACAAGCCTGCAAACGTTTACAATCAGAGTGCAGTCAGCATCCTCTGAAGATTGAACTAACCGAGGATAGAAAGTACCCAGAAAGAGTTGTGCCTGTGTCAAACATGTACAGAGCCTTTTTCCTATACTTCCTTAATACAACGTAAGAACTGTGCATAGCGCTGACCTCATATGAAAACATTCAAGAGGCGTGAAGCTTATATGCAAAGACTGCTCCACTTTCTTCTTGACTTTTTTGTGGTGCTGCGGGTTGAACCAGGGCCTCAGGTATCCTAATCATGTGCTGTAGTACCGAACCCCGATGTCAGCGCTGTGCCATTTAAAGAGCTTGAACGCCCTGGACTTCAGTATTGAGAAAGATGTTGGACTCAGCTCCAGGGCTGCATCAGTCTAAATCATTCTTTAGCCAAATGCAAAATCAGTGGCTACTGTGAAAGTTACAGAAGCTCATTTGCCAGAGCAGCAACTCCTGTGCAAGTCGGGTGCCTTTTTAAAGTAGGTGTTTTGAATTCTGATGCTCTCATCTGGGATCTGACCTTTGTTAAAGCCTGGGTTGGTAAGATCCCAAACTGCTGTGTACCACAGCGCCACCTACTGGTTGCACTCAGTAAGCCTCTGTCTGTTTTACTCCGTCCACCTTTGGAGTCCCAAGTACCAAACTAATGACGTTATTATATATTTTCTAGAAGAAAATTCCTTGCCCTGTTGCTGCAGTCCTTGAAGTCTCGCGATCTGATTAAAACAGGAAATTTGTTTTAATGTATTTTTTATTTCACTCTTATCTGGATTGCGCCATCCAGCTCATGGTTGTTGGACATGCAAAGTCTTCAGGGAGGATTCTCAGTCCTCTACGGTAGGATATGCTGTTATTGAATCACATATCTGGGTCAGAAAGTTGAGGATATCGGTCAGTTTCCTTGCAGCGACACTTGTTGCCGAAGAGACCGCTAAAAACAGCTGGGATTCCTGGGGGTGCCACCATGGGGGGGGGGGGCTCATGCCTCAACACAGCATTTGAGTCTCAGCATGGCGCAGTGCTGTTTGGCAGTGATGTCTCCAAAACAGCCTGCTCAGCAGTGCCTCTCTCCTAGTCCGGTCCTTGCGTTTGAGACTTAGTCTCCTTGCTTTCTGAGTGTCTAGGTTTTCTCATGTTTGACGAGGATACTCAGCAGCAAAGAGAAACAAATTAGCCATCAGATGCTTCCCTTTCACTGATTGGGCCAAGGCTGCCCTTCCTGTCATTGTCCTCTGACTTGTCACTGGTTTGCAGATGCTTGACATGAAGGGGAAGTTAATTATTGCTGAACGCAACTCTTTGCGGTCTTCATGCAGTTGCCCTGGCTTTTTCTCTCTCCTCCCAGCCTTTGCCATGTGAGTATGGTGCTGCGGGGTCGAGGGTCCCGTTTTCCTAGTGCATGTTTATTCTCATTAAAATATTAATCCTCCACCACTAAGTTACGTGGGCCTTAAAGTATTAGGAAAGTAGACACTTCCATTTGGTGATGTTTGCCGTCTCTGCTGGGGTGCCCCTGACTGTGGGCGAGCTCTCGGGGAGGCCTGGGGACGGGGGCTCCTTGCTGGGTGGAGCGGCCGGGGCCCTGGAATAGCAATTACCACCCATGTGTCAGCCACCGAGGCTGTCGGTGGCCATGAGGCAGAACTAGGTCCTGTGCCAGGGACGGGCACCCGGCCTGTGCTCACAGAGAGCCCTGGGTGTTTCTGACGGGCCACTCAGTGTCCCTCCTGCCTCTCCCTCTGGTGGTGTCTCCTGTTCACAGTGCTCACTACCCCAGTCCTTTGGGATTTTTGAGACAGGGTTTCGCTGGCCTCGAACTCCCTGCAGTCCTCCTGCTTCCACTGTACGAATGCAGGAGTGCACCACCGTCCTGGCACAGTGTGGGTCACCGTTACTCCCCAAATGCAGGCGGTGTCGTCCAGCCAGCCACAGGGACGTCAGCGCTCACACTCACCCTGTCTGGTGGCAAGGTTGCGTGTGAGAGCCCTGAAATCATGTCAGAAGTGCCGTGATCAAGGGCCGGTTTTAAACACAGGACAGGGACGGTGAGGCATCTTCAAGGATGTTTCATTCTTTTCTGCTGACGACAGTTCTAACTAGCCCAGCCCCCCAGCACGCGAGGGAGGAAACTTTTCAATCCCGCAGTGATTCATTCCTCCTGGTGAGCGTGGCTGATGGCCGCAGTGAGAGGCCTCGCGGGGCCTGCTGAGCGCGTCGAGGGCTCCCGTAGTTACAGGGCAGTGAGAGCCGAGCGGGAATGTGTAATCCCAGATTAAGGTTTCCAGGAGAACCTGCGAACTCTCTTAAGCTAGAGTTTATCATCCGTATTTAATTAACACTCTTTAAAATATAAAATGTGTGCATTTATTTGAGGTGAGTCTTGCTATGTTTCTGGTTGGCCCTGCATTCATGGCGGTTATCCTGCCTCAGTGCTGGGATTACAGGCATGCGCCACCACACTAGACAGAATAGTGAGTTTTTGACTTGAGAAGATGTTTAAAATTAAGTAAATTTATTGGACCTGGATTTATTGAACCTGAGCCATTTGCATTCTGAATGCCTTAGTGCTGCGTGTGGCTCAGACTCACATGATGTGGTATTATCAGGCAGAGGGCTGGACATTGATGTTCTCTGTGAAGGCTGCTTGGCGTTGGCTCTGTGGCCCTAGCTGCACTCCTTTGGGTCCTGTCTTGTCTTTACCTTCCTTTCTTTCTTCCTCCCCTCCGTTCCTCCTTCTCTTCCTTATTTCTCAGTCTGGCCTTGAACTTGAAATCCTGCTGCACCAGCCTCCGGAGTGCTGAGATTACAGACATGCATCAACCACTGTGCTGGCTGTTACTCCTCCCTTCTCTCCCCTTCTCTTTCCCTCCCTCCTTCCCTTCCGTACTGGAGATTAAACCCAGGGCTTTCACGCTGAGCTCTACCCCAGCTTCTTTAATTTATTTTTTTCAGTTTTTAACATTTCTTTACTGGTCCATGTTCGCAGCACATCCGATTGCATTTCTTGTGGGGAGTTGGTGCGTGTCCGTAGCTCATGTCAGTTCTCCTTCTTGTCCCTTTCCCCTGGAGTCTCACTGCATTGCTGAGTTACGCGCTGGCTCGGACCTGTGCCCCTGCTTCTGCTTTCCAGGTGCTGGGACTCCCACCACGGTTGGATTTGGGCTGTCATTTTCTTATGACTTACAGAATTAGGAAAGTAGCTGGCTAAGCAGTCCAACTTTAGAGCGGATAAAACATTTAAAAATAGGATCATCTCCTAAATATAATTGTGCTTCACGTACCCGGGATTTGAATCTGATCATTTTGTGTGGTTAGAGGGGTGTGGGCTGTGAAACCAAAGTTTGGTAACCGCTGGGATATTAGCCTTCTACAACTTCAGTTTGTTTACCTGTGAAATGAGATTTTTTTTTTAAAGACAGGGTCTCATTATGTAGTCCAGGCTGTCCTTAAATTCACAGGGATTCTCTTGTCTCAGCCTCCTGGGAGCTAGGACCACAGGAGTGTATCACCCTGCCCAGCAGAGATGAGACAGTATCTGAGAGAGCCGGCGTGTTTGGCTTTTTTTTTTTTTTTTTAGGTTTTTGGAGACAGGGTCTCGCTTTGTGGTTCAGGCTGGCCCTGAGCTCAGCCTCCAACTCACATCACAATCCTCCTGCCTCTGCCTCCCGAGTGCTGGGATTACAGGCGTGAGCCACCACGCCCGGCACTGTGGTATGTGGTACTGGTTGCTGCTGGGTGTGGATCTCCACACCCAGTA
>PVIR01044810.1:0-11023 GCA_004026965.1 Petromus typicus
CTTTAAGAGTGCTCAGAATTCCTACCGTTCTTATCCTGTCTAAGTCACGGGTCCATGTGTTTGTGTTAATCATCTCATTTCATGTTCACCGTAACTAGGAAACGAAACCAGACATCTAGCTCCCCGAGTCCCTGTGCCTCTTCTTTTACTCCATAGCAGGTTTTATTCTAGGTCTCTCAGATAACAGAGTAACAAGGATTAAATCTCAGTTTTCTCTTTGTAGTACTACAGATTGAACCCAGAGACTCTGCACTACCTATATCCCCAGCCCTCTAAAAATCTTTTTCTTTCTTTTTTTTAAGAGTCTCACTAAATCACAAAGTTGTTCCAGCATAGGCTCAAACTTGTACTCCTCCTGCTCTAGCCTCCCAAAAGTGCTAGCATTGCAGGATGGCATCACCACTCTTGGACTATGCAGATATCCCCATCCCCTTACTGGGAATCTAACTCAGGACCTTGCACTTACCAGGCACTGGGCCCCTGAGCTACATCCCCCTACCCTTCTTGGATTATTATTTAACTTTTTTTTTTTTTAAACAGGATCTTGCTTTGTAGTTCAGACTGATCCTGAGCTCACTATGTAGTCCAGGCAAGCCTTGAACTCATAGCATTCCTCTTGCCTCTGCCTCCTGAGTGCTGGGATTACAAGCATGAGTCTCCATGCCCTGCATTGTTATATGTGGTTACCAGGATCAAACCGGGGCCCTTGCACTTTCAAGGCAGGTGCTGGAACCACTGAGCTAAATCCCCAGCCCCAATATTTAACTTTTTAATTTAAAAAACATTAACTTCCAGCTTACTGTTGTAGTCAGGGTTTGCAAGGAAATAGATTTAATACAGGACACATAATTTATAGGGCTATTTTATAATATTCACCCAAAAAGTCAAATGTAAAGGAGTACAAAAAATTTTTCTACATACCAGAGATTCAAAGGATCCAGCCAATGGCCTGGATCCCACAGCAGTGTCCTGAACAAGTGCAGCTGAAGGTCTAGAGCCCAAGGAAATGTCCCTGGCAATGTCTCATGCTTATCCATATTTATTTGCACAGAGGAGGCCTGAAGGCCAGCAGTGGATAGCTAGAAAGCTGGCATGGCAGGCTGAAGGATTTGTTCCATCAAGCTGAGGGCCTCACCTGATGAGCATGGAAGCCATTCCCAGAGATAGCAGGGCCCCAGTGAGGGAAAAGCTGGGTTCAGATCAGGAAAACCAGGCTCAGCAAGCTTCTCCAAGAACTCATTAACAATCTTCCCCTCCAGTTTTCCTTTTATGCCATCGGCAACAATCCTCGGGTGGGGTTTCCACACCCAAACCATGCCGGGCATTTCAAATTAAACATTAGTTAATCCACCACACTTACTCTGTACCTGGCCTGGTTCAAAGTCCCTTACAAACAGAAGTTCATCTAGTGTTTATAACAACCCTGGAAGGTATATACTATTATTTTCATTTTACAGATAAGGAAATGTAAACACAAAGAGATTAAATTAGTTATTCAAACATCACACTCCTAGCAAATAAGTACCAGAGTTTGGATTTGAACCTAGATAACGGCTCCATAGTTCATGCACATAACCAGCTTTTAATACTGTAAATATACCACAAGGTACTGAGATCATCATCAAATACCGAGTCAAATACATACACTTCAGGAAGAGAAAATCTTACTATATTTTTTCAATAGATGATGTTACTGTACTGTGGGGCACCCTAGAAGATGTCATTTATCACAGAAAACCCACTCCACTGCAGCCCTTAGAGAAGAAACTGAAAATGCATGTGCAGCGACCTCAGTGAGCAAGGTCACCCGAGCAGCAGCTCGCTGTGCTAATTAATACATATCTAGAAGCTCATGGCCAGAACTTTGAGCACGTCTTATAATTGTAGAGGCTAAAGGTAATGTATTCATTTCATGATGTCTCAATAAATTTAGTATTAAAATATTTATACAAGTATTTCCTCTTCTGAAGTGTGTAAACATTTTTTTTTGACAGAATGTGTGATCATTCTGTTCTATGAAGAGGCCCATATGTATAACATGTCATGTAATAAGAGTAACAGGTCACTTAACCTTCAAGTGCTAGATGAATCTGAACCATATGAGTACATTCTAGAGTCTCTCTCTCTCTGTCTTACCTTCTCATTTCTGGGACAAAATATCTGACACCCATAAGTTAAAGGAATAAAGGTTAGTTTGGGCTCAGTACATAGTTGGCTGGCTCCAAGGCAGGGTGGCATAGCAGGGGAGAAATGTTCATGGTATGGCAGGCAGGAAACAGTAAGACTTCCTTCTTTCTCTTTTTATTCGATGCAGGCTGAAAGCCTATTGGTCAGTGTCACCCACACCCAGGGTGGGTCTTCTCTCTTCAGTAAATCCATCGTCCACATCCAGAACTATAGTATGCCAAGAGGGGCAATTCAGTATTGACACCCAAGATCCAGTCACCTTCCAAGAGCCCCCACCTTGGGCTGGGGATTTAGCTCAAATAGTTCAAGGACCTGAGTTCAATCCCTAGTACAGAAAATTTTTAAAAACCCAGAAAGCCCCACCTTTGAGCACATGAAGCTTTGGGGGTGCATCTAGAAATAAACCATAATGCTCCCTGAGTTGGCAAAACTTCATGTCAATGTAAAAACAGGCTTAAACATTGAGTTTCTTATTAAAAATATGGTTGATTCCCAAATCTAAAGTTAGCCCTGGAACCAATCTTGGCTTTTTTTTCTTTAATTTAAGTCTCTATTGGTACATTATAAATACACATCATCATCACATTCAACATTGAGAGTTGTACCAGAATATGACATGACTTGATTCTCATTTTTTTTTCCCGTTCCCTTCCATCCTGCAACGCCTGCCCCCTATATACATAAGCTTTGTTTCCTTTTTATTTTATTACTATCACACTCTATTTCCCCTTGTTATTTACCCTTACCCCCTCTTTCCTTTTAAATATCTTCTATTTCACAATATCAACTCTATATACTAGAACTCATTTACATCTTCATTTTCTCATACCAGAGAAAAAATATGGTATTTACACATCTGTGACCTATTTATTTCTTGGCTTTTTTTTTTTTTTAAGTTTTTTTGAGACAGGGTCTCACTTTGTGGTTCAGGCTGGCCCTGAGCTCAGCCTCAAACTCGCATCACAGCAATCCGCCTGCCTCTGCCTCCCGAGTGCTGGGATTACAAGTGTGAGCCACCACGCCCGGCACTGTGGTATGTGGTACTGGTTGCTGCTGGAGTGAGTCTCTACACCCAGTATTGTTATATGGTTACCGGGGATCGAACCTGGTCCCTTGCGCTTGCAAGACAGGTACCGGAACAACTGAGCTATATCCCCAGCCCTATTTCTTGGCTTTTTAATAAGTTTGAAGAAGGCATGTTCTAAGACCCAATCTGTTGTTGTTTGCCATGCATTGTGTAAGATGAATGATTACAAGGAGATAAGATTTAGTTTAGTCACCAAGTGGGCCCAGAGGGGCTATTTCAACCAAGAGTCACTAGCATTAGGGAGACTCCCCGGACATCCCTACTGGAAGCATTTTACATAAATTTTCAGGAAAAATTTCAGCTCATAATTAAAGTATGCTTATAGCTGCCTCAGGTTCAGTGGACTTTGCCCCTGAGTGGGCTATCACAGGTGGAAACATAATTCCAATTCACATCCGGTCACAGCTGAGGCCTCAATGGTTCCGTGACACTGTGGCTCACACCTACAAAATTACATCAGGTGAGGACATCTTGGGTCTTTGAGAACCAAACAGTAAAACAAGAGAGAGGTTCACCTGAGGAGGAACTAATACCTTGTTAAACATAAGTCATCCCACCCACTCTTGTTAGAATGTTCTCCGTCTGGTCCTCCTGGGGCAGAACAACCTCGTGACTTCACTAGTTCCTCGTGTACTTTGACCACAGCTCCCTGAGTCACCTGACGCTCCCTCCAACTATTGTGTCCAACTATCTAATAAATAATGGCTCTCTGGAAGAGTCTGGGTCTTTGCCCACTCTGAGGCATGGCCCTCCTGGCCCTCCATACACTTTGAAATTATGCAAGCCTCTATTATGTTTTTTTCTTTTCTTTTCTTTTTAGCCCTCATCATCCCCTTCCTATCCAGTCAGAGAATTGATCATCTTCCAACAAATCCTCAAATCTGAGAACACTCCAGCTTTTATTTAGCTGAGCTAACTCAGTCAGGGCAGAGATTCCAGGGAGGTAGGAAAAGAGGGGCCATGTAAGGAAGCAGAACGGGGTGAACTGCCATTTATCTGCTTGAATTCATTCCCTTATTAATGAAAACACTTCAAAGTCAAAATAAAATTTAAGTTTATTACATTAGAAGGCAAAGTAAAATACTTTGATCTTCATTTATCTTTTTAGAGGCAAAAGGATATGTAGTCTTCAGAACTAGATTGGCTCCAATTCTTCATCTCTGTCAGTCTCTCTTTCTCTCCCTCCTCCCCCCTTTCGCTCTCTCTCCCTCTCTTATTAGGGCTATGGTCCTCTCAGTCATTTCTTTTCTTTTCTTTTTTTTTTTTTTTTTTTTGAGACTTTTGTAGTTCAGACTGGCCCTGAGCTCACTATGTAGACCAGGTGAGCCTGGAACTCATAGCAATCCTCCTGCCTCTGCCTCCCAAGTGCTGGGATTACAAGTGTGAGCCACCACACCTGGCATTGTTATATGTGGTTACTGGGGATCGAACCCAGGCCCTTTGCACTTGCAAGGCAGGCTCCAGAACCTCTAAGCTAAATCCCTGGCCCCTCTCATTCATTTCTTTCTTCCTTTCTTTTTTTGAGACAGGGTCTCACTTTATAGTTCAGGCTGGCCCTGAGCTCAGCCTCCAACTCACATCACAGCAATCCTCCTGACTCTGCCTCCCGAGTGCTGGGATTACAGGCATGAGCCACCACGCCCGGCACTGTGGTATGTGGTACTGGTTGCTGCTGGGCTGAGTCTCCACGCCCAGTATTGTATGTGGTTACCAGGGATCAAACCCGGGTCCTTGCGCTTGAAAGGCAGGCGCCAGAACCACTAAGCTAAGTCCCTGGCCCCTCTCATAATTTCTTGAGAACTTACTTGGAGGTTCTATCAGGGGATGCAACTACTTGTATGCCCTTGACTGAGGCAACGGTCCTCCTCTATCGGGAGTGGTCATCCTCTTCCACCAAGTCCTCTTCAACCAAGCATGCAGCTTCAGGAAAGACATGGAGCGGTGAAGGAGGAAGGGGACACCCGCCTAGCCAGCCAGATCGGGTAATCCCATCATGGAATGACAATGGAGTGACAGATGTCGCAGCCAGATCGCCCTCACATCCTCAGTTCTTTCCTGTAGCATCCTGAGCATGGCACAGGATCGTCTTTCTGGAGAACCGTTAGTGTCCATCATTTCAGGGAACCAGACAATCACATGAGCACTTCATCCCACACTGACACCACCAAGGCTGTAATACCTTTATTTTAAAATTTGGATTTGCTATATATTTTGATCACGTCTCATGCTAAGCACTCTTCAAAGTAACTGGAATATACTGATAATAAAATATTCCTCCCTGTATAGAATCCATACTGTTTATTGAGTTCTAGTTACATTTCTGAGTATATTATTCAAACAGTCTCTCTCTTGTTGTTCTTGTTGTAGCCCTAATGAGTGTGTATGAAAAATACATTGTCTTATTTTGTGTGTGGTGGCAGGGACGAAGCCCAGTGCCTTGGGCATGTTAGGCAAGTGCTTTATAAATGAGTAACACCCCCAGTCTCTAAAAGTGTGTCTTTCTGTAAAGCACCTGTCTAAAATGTGTCGTTAGTAGCATCATATTTAAGTGTACTTTCTGTTACTTTTGTCTATAGATTTAATAAGCCATACCCAGGTTTATTCTAATGTAGCACAATTATGAACAATTCTGCCTCCCAGAATTTTCAGATTTATAAAGTAAAAATGCATATATCCAGTTAAATTAGAATTTCACATACAAATGATTTTTAAGTATAATTATATCCCACATAGTGCACATCTCCCACATATTTAGCTTTTCTAGTGACCCTACCTACAGGTTTTGTAATTTCTGGAGACATTTTTAGTTACCATAACTGCAGCTGGGGGCTCTTTGCATTTAGTGATAAAGGACAGGGATGCTGCTAAAGATCCTTCAGCACGAAGGATAGCTCCCCACAAGCAGTTATCAGACCTAGAAGTCAACAGTTTTAAATTGGAAAATCCCTGTTTTGATGCTATGATTAACCAAAGGGATGACTCAAAGTGAGGCATATCAGTGGGAGATTTGTACTTTAAAATCTCACTCTCACTTTATTTAGATATGCCCCCTAGGCCCGCCATTGAATGCTAGTGTTCTAAATACATCTTGAGGAAACTAAGAAAAGTAAAGAAGCCCTTACTTTTACTTGTCTTTAACTCACCGTGTGAAATATATACCAAAGTTAACAGTTTACTTGTGGTATAAAGTCAGTGTACATATCATATCCTCTTCTACACTTATGTATAGAGAAGATATTTAACAAATATGGGCTCCTACCTTCTCCACTACTTTAGTGAGGTTAAGTGTTGGGAAGTTACCTCCATCACTTTTAGGAAGAGAGACCATCCGCTGGTGTGGAGAGTGACTCACCGCTCAATCACACCCAGAAAAGGGAGGACGAGGAGACACCAGGACGCAATAGGGGAATCTGGCTTCAAAGGGTGTGAGTCAACTGTTTGGGAAAGATGGAGTAATTAGAACTGTTCTGTTTGAAAGTTGAAAAGACAAAGCTGCCTGACCTATTGAGTCATGGATCGCTTTTGTGCAAGAAAAGACCTGGGTTATAAAAATGACTATTGCAATCAACACTGATTCAGATGACCAAACATCACAGATTCCCTGGGACTAAATGCTTTCTTGAGAAATAGGACTATCCATGCTAACATTGGAAAATTTCTGATTGTACCACATGAGCTGATTGCCCTAACAGAAGAGTATTTTGTGGCATGTGGCCTAAGAGCTCACTGCTATCATGATTGGAATAAAAGATAAACATGGATGGAACCCTGTTGAAGACAACCTCACGTGAGGTTGTCACCTGATGCAGAGAACCATAATCCTCAAGGGTCTGAGGTGTTCTGCATTGAGATCAGAGTGAAGAGTATACCAGAATCTTTTGCCAGTAGAGCTAGAGCAGTGGCCAATAGCAACACTTCACGCCAGTGAGGAATAATAGCAAGAGTGGACTGATAAACTTCAGGGCTGCTTACTTGGGCGTTTTATTAGTTAACTCTAGTAATTTTCTTGGTTAGTGGTTCTCAAACTTCGGTGTGAATCAGGATCACCAGAGGACTTGTTGGCCTTCACCCTCATAGTTTCTAATTCAACAGGTCCAGGGTAGGACCTGAGAATTTTTTCTAACAGGTAATATTGGTATCATTGGTCTAGGAGGCCCATACCTTGAGAACCTTGTTTTACATGAATCTTCAAAATCTCATTGATTTAACCTAGCCTTCACTCACCTAACAATCCAATCCATGAGTAGATAGATGTGATCGCAGTGAGGAGGGTCTCTTAGACATCTCTCTTCTGAGGGATGATGCGGCTACTCAAATTCTACCATGTGGTTTGGCCAACTTCAATGTGCGGTTTCCAAGGTTTCCCTGGGGATCATCACCTCGCTGCCAGCCTAAAGTCAGGTAAAGCATGAAGGATAACTCCTGGAAGGTTTTCGTAGACCAGGTGTAGAAGTGACTACATTCCTCCAGCACATGGCCACACCTGTCTGCGAGGGAGGCTAGGAGATAGTCTAGTTATGTGGAGCAGGACTGTGCCACAGTTCACTCTTCTGGCCAACAAATATCCATTTCAAGCTGAGCGTGTGGCACAGGCTATATTCCAGCACTTGTGAGGCTGAGCCAGGAGTGTAGAGTTGAGTTCAAGGCCAGCCTGAACTATACTGCAAGACCCTGCCTCAAAAGCCATTTTAAAAAATCCCTTTCACGTCTTTACCATACGTAGGGCACACTCTTCCCTTCCCACATCCAGAAAGACAAGCTTAAGACTGTTGTTGTCACTACATCAAGCTCAGAATCTAGGCTCTCTGGCCGATGGGGCTTAATGTGGATCCTCATGGTCCAGTGGTTTATGAATTAGAAAAACAAGTTTTCTGTGTCCTTCTCACCCCTTTGTACAGCAACTCACTGTTGAGGCATGCCCACTTGGAGTGGGTGGCACTGATGTCAGCACCCTTCTTCTTGCCTGGCACCTGCTTCTGCCCAGCAGCCTCGGGTGTTTTAAAATGGACAAGATTATTTTTTCTTTTTGTCTGCATTTTTGCTGGAGCTGCTACAGGAGGGTCATACCTCACTGGGACAGGCCTCCCACATCTGTGCCCCACTGTATACACTGGCATTTTCCTGGGATTGTGGCTGCAGTCTTCTCACTGTAGCTCTGCCCTCTCAAAGGTTTCCAGGTTCTCTACAAGGATACATAGTACCTACCTTTTGGTTGTCACCAGTGTGTGTGTGTGTGTGTGTGTGTGTGTGCACGGGAAAAAAGAAAAGATTCCTCTCTCTCTGGATTTCTGCAAGGACCTATATGCTCTCCTAAGACGTGTTATTTTATGTTATTATTTATTTATCTATTAGTTTTTTGAGACAGGGTCTTGCCTTGTAGCTCTGGCTGGCTCTGAATTCATTATGTAGCCCAGGCTAGACTCAAACTCACAGAAATCCTGCTGCCTCTACCTCTGAGTGCTGGGATTACAGGCGTGAGCCACCACATCCAGCATTGTGGTATGTGGTTACCTGGGATCAAACACGGGACCTTGAGTTTGCCAGGCAGACACTGGAACCACTGAACTAATTCCTGGACCCAATACCAGTTATTTTAAAAAGAAAGAAACAGAGACAAAAACAGTGGCAGCAGCTGGTGACACACACCCTCATAAAAGTTACCTAGTCACACAAGACAAAAATGGCCGCTGGCCACATGACACAGTAACATGGCCACATTTTCACCCAAAACACAGAGAAAAAGTCATTTATAAACTAGAATAAATGGAGACCAGGCCAGTTTGTTTTTTGTTTTATGTGATAGGGTCTCATTTTGTAATTCAGGCTGGCCCCAAGCTCACTGTGTAGTGCAGGCAAGCCTTGAATTTACAGCAGTCTTCCTGTCTCTGCCTCCCAAATGCTGGGATTACAGGCGTGAGCCACCACACCCGGCACTGTGGTATGTGGTACTGATTGCTGCTGGGCATGAGTCACCATGTCCAGCATTTTTGTATGTGGTTACCAGGGATCACACTTGGACCTTGTGCTTGCAAGGCAGGTGCCAGAACCACAGAGCTAAATCCCTGGCTCCTTATTTATTCTTAAAAATGTCTCCCTATCTAGTTCAGGCTGGCCTTGAACTTACTAAGTAGCCCAGGCTGGCCTTCTAAATGCTGGGATTATACGTGCCTGGCTGGGCTAGGGTTATTTAAAAAATTTTTAAATGCCAGTATTTCTCTGAACGTACTGACTTTTGTAAGTCTTGGGGGGAGGGGATTGAATTCAGGACCTTGTGCTTGCCAGGTAGCAGCACCACTGAGCTATATCCCTGGCCCCTGTATGTCTTGGTATACAAGAAAACACTAACCTATGCCTGGCAAAAGAGGAACATGTCCAGCATTATATTGCGACAGTCTGTGGGAAAGTCCATTTAGCCTGCAATGGAGAGAAAGATTTCTAGAACTTATAAATAGTATCTGGGAATGACCTTTCTATCCCCAGGAAAGGAACAAATAAGATATTAATCAGGAAAAATTGCTGAAGTTTTACAAGAGAGGCTGAAATCAGAAGGAATAGCTAGAAGTCAATACAACACTTCACTGGTGCTCTCCTGGAACTTCCCTGAGTAGAAAGTCACAAGGGAAATATTTGTAGGTTCTTAAAAGTATTGGGCAAAATATTTTCCCATTAAAAAATTAATATATGGTGATGTACAGTAAAACCCTTTACTAGTACTATACATTATGTACTTTTTTTTTTTTTTACTGTCAACACTATTGAAATATAAAACAGTTCCAGCTGTCACCAGTTAGTGTAGATTCTTGGCACATGTAAGGTTGGAATTAAACATGAGCTAGTTCTTGAGCTGTTGATAACCATCATCATTGTCTGCTCTCTCCTACACATCTTCTAAAAGAACAGATCCCCTTCCAGATGTTACCAGTCATCTGAGGATTTTCACTCAGTCTTTATAGAAATCACAGATTGGCGGGGCCGGCGATTTAGCTCAGTGCTTCTGCTGACTGGCCTGCAAGCAGAAGGTCCCGAGTTGATCTCCAGTAACCACATGCAACAATGTAGGGTGTAGTGACTCACGCCCACCAGCAGTCAGGACCACATACCACAGTGCCAGGCATAGTGGCTGCACCTGTAATCTCAACACTGAGGAGGCAGAGGCAGGAGGATTGCTGAGCTCAAGGCTGAATTCAGGACCAGCCTGAAATACAAAATGAGACCCTATCTCAAAATAAATAAATAAATAAAATAAAATGACAGGGCCAGGGATTTAGCTTAGTGGTTCTGGTACATGTCTTGCAAGCACAAGGACCCAGGTTCAATCCCCCGGGAACCGGGTACAGTACTGGGTGTGGAGACTCACACCCAGCAGCAAATAGTACCACATACCACAGTGCCGGGCATGGTGGTTTATGCCTGTAATTCCAGCACTTGGGAGGCATAGGCAGGAGGACTGCTATGATGTGAGTTTGAGGCTGAGCTCAGGGCCAGCCTGAACTACAAAGCGAGGCCCTGTCTTAAAAAAAAATAAATAAGAGTAGGGGGGGTGGACTGGGGATATAGCTCAGTGGTTCCGGCACCTGTCTTGCAAGCGCAACGATCCGGGTTCGATTCCGGTTACCACATAACAATACTGGGCGTGGAGACTCACCCCAGCAGTAACCAGTACCACATACCACAGTGCCAGGTGTGGTGGCTCACGCCTGTAATCCCAGCACTCGGGAGGCAGAGGCAGGAGGATTGCTGTGACGTGAG